>JANHZU010006895.1:0-19791 GCA_032468055.1 Acrochordus granulatus | reverse complement strand
GATCTAAGATAGCTCCAGCAGCTCACAGAGAAGAGGTGTTAAAGATCTGCCATGATAATCCAACAGTTGGCCATGGAGTTTTTAAGACACTGCACAAACCTTACAAGACTTTTGGTGGCCTAAGATGTCCACAGACATTAGGGACTATGTTGTCTCTTGCCATACCTGCAGATGGGCCAAGTCTCCCCATCAGAAACCTGCAGGCTCTTACAACCCCTGCCTACCCATCCTTGCCCTTGGTATACTGTGTCTCTAGACTTTATCACCGATTTGCCCCAGGTCAGGGCCATACATCAACACTGGTAGTAGTGGATTTGTTTACTAAGATAGCTCACTTTATTCCTTACAAGGTCAACCCACTGTCAAGGAGTCTGGTCAGTTGTTTTGGACAATGTTGTTCGCCATAGAGGTATGGTGTCAAGATTCATTTCAGGACATGGGATACAATTCACTTCCAGATTTTGGAAAATTCTGTTTAAACTTCTAAATATGCAAGGCAGTTTGTCTTCTGCCCACCACCCTGCCACCAATGGTGAAGCTGAAAAGACCAATCAGTTGTTATAACAGAACTTAAGATGCTACTGCATGTATGCCCAAATCAAATTCCTATTCCCATTAGCAGAGTTTTCATATAACAGTGCACTGCATAAGTCAATGAATTTGACCCCCTTTCTAGCCTTATATGGCATTCACCCAAAAGTGATACCAGACAACCTCAGAGATGACAGTACTGTTCCAGGGATAGTAGATTATTTGCAAAAGCAAACAGCCACATAAACTCTTCTGAGGCAGCAGTTGGAGCAAGCTAAGCAATCTTATAGACTGCACATGCCCATTGGCAAGAGGATCTCCAATTCAGAGGGGCAATATGGTCTGACTTTCAACTAAATTTCTAGGTCATGCAAGAACTTAGATTCACATTTTGTGAGTCCATTCAAGGTAGTTCAAAAATTAACCCAGCATATACCATTTGCACTTGCCTCCATCAATGAAAGTGCACCCAGTGTTCCATTGCTCCCTCTTGTTGAAGGAGGGCCCCCCATGTCTTGTGCTCTTCTCATCTCCCTTCCTCGTCCAGTCGTTGTGGAAGGAGAACAAGAATTTGAAGTGGGAAAAATCCTAGATTCCAGGAGATGGGGAAGAGGAAACCAATATCTTATCTATTAGAAGGGCTATCCAGAATCCAACCACTCATGGGAAAATGCAAACATGTCCATGCACCATTCTTGGTACAATGTTTCCACCAGGGTTTTCTCCACAAGCTCTGGCCTGCACAGCTACCAGTCCCAACTGTACCTCCACCTGAGGAACCCATTGTTGAACAGGTTGAACCACCTCCCAGTTCCCCAATGCTGGGCCAGCAATTACAGACTGTGAGCAGCCTTCCACATCAGGCCTAGCTTGGCAGAGGGGGAGGGGTGAACTGACATTTAACCCTACATTTTTTCACAGCCAGAGCCATCTGTGGGTACTCTTTGTATTCTGAGTGGCTGTAGCAATTACCTATAGTAATTACCTGGGATCTGTGCTCCCACCTTTGAGCATCAGATGATCATTTAGGCATGAAAGCTATTGTACAAGCAAAGAAATGAAACAAAGAAAACAGACCAGCTGCCTTATAGTTTTCATGAAAGCATGCAAGGGAGAGAGAGGGGAAAAAAAGCTCTCCCCCCGAATCCCTTCACACTTTTATTAGTTAGCCAAAAGTTACAAGTTTACATCATTAAGAATATGTGCGCATGTGTACATCAAATAGTTTATAGAATCCTCCCCAACTTTTCTCAGCTCTTTATTTTGATAAGAGAAATCTCCAGGTGTTGTTTATCAAGAAATGCTATGAGAAAGTCACTTCCATATACTGTAATTTTAAAGTCCAAATTAACTCTTATGATTCCAACAGTGGCCTACAACCTCTGGTCTGAGAAGGAGGGGAAAGGGGGAGATTAACCCCATGTGTTCCTTGCAGCTCTCTTCTCCATTGAGTCAATGGAGGCTCTTGACATGGAGGAAGGACATTCCTTTCTTTTCCCTCCTCTTCCCACTTCCACTGAAGTTTCCGATTCTGAAGAAAACATGGAGGCTGAGTGGCCCACAGCTGACTCCTCCAAGGAAGAAGGAGCTTATGATGGAAAGGGGGGTGATATGGAGGAAACAAGGATTGAACCATATGTGAAGAGGGGAATCAGCCTTGAGTCACTGCGCATGATCCAGTTAAGGAGGGGCATCCCCCAGGAGGATCATTAGATATAACCCAAGGTCAAGACCTATTATGTCTTAGAAGGAATGATTCTTGTATTAACATAGAGACTTTAAAGCAGTAGATAAGAATTGCTTTCATTTTGACTATACAGACTGTTGTTGGCAAGGTGACGTCTCTGCTTTTTAAAATGCTGTCTAAGTTTGCCATAGCTTTCCTCCCAAGGAGCAAGCATCTTTTAAATTCAAGGCTGCAGTCACCGCCTGCAGTGATTTTAGAGCCCAAGAAAATAAAATCTGTCACTGCTTCCATTTCTTCCCCTTCTATTTACCAGGAAGTAATGGGACCAGATGCCATGATTTTAAGTTTTTTCGAATGTTGAGTTTCAAGCCAGCTTTTGCACTCTCTTCTTTCACCCTCATCAAGAGGATCTTTTGTTCCTCTTCACTTTCTGCCATTAGAGTGGTATCATCTGCATATCTGAGGTTGTTGATATTTCTCCTGGCAATCTTAATTCTGGCTTCTGATTCATTCAGCCCAGCATTTCACATGATGTAGTTTCCATATAAGTTAAATAAGTAGGGTGACAATATACAGCCTTGTCATACTCCTTTTCCAATTTTGAACAAATCAGTCATTCCATGTCCGGTTTTAACTGTTGCTTCTTGACTAGCATACAGGTTTCTCAGGAGACAGGTGAGATGGTCTGGTAATCCCATATCTTTAAGAATTAGCCACAGTTTGTTGGGATTCATACAGTCAAAGGCTTTAGCGTAGTCAATGAAGCAGAAATAGATGTTTTTCTGGAACTCCCTTGTTTTCTCCATTATCCAGCAAATGTTGGCAATTTGATCTCTAGTTCCTTTGACTCTTCAAAACCCAACTTGTATTTCTGACAGTTCTCAGTTCACATACTGCTGAAGTCTATTTTGATCATAATCTTTGTAGCATGTGAAGTTAGTGCAACTGTATGGTAGTTTGAACATTATTTGGGATTGAAATGTAAACTGACCTTTTCCGATCCTTTTGCTACTGTTCAGTTTTCCAAATTTGCTGGAATATTGAGTGCAGAACTTTAACAACATTGTCATTAAGAATTTTAAATAATTCAGCTGGATACTGTCCTCTGCTAGTTTTCTTGTTATTAATGCTTCCTAAGGCACACTTGACTTCACATTCCAAGATGTCTGGCTCTAGCTCAGTGATCATAATTAGATCTTTCTTGAGTAAATCTTCTGTGTATTCTTGCCACCTCTTCTTAATCTCTTCTGCTTCTGTCAGGTCCCTACCATTTTTGTCCTTTATCATGCCCATTTTTGCAGAAAACTTTCCCTTGATATCTCCAATTTTCTTGAAGAAATCTCTAGACTTTCCAAGCCTATTGTTTTTGTCTATTTCTTTGCACTGTTCATTTAAGAAGGCCTTATCTCTCCATGCTATTCTCTGAAAATCTGCATTCATTTGGGTATACCTTTCCCTTTCTCCCTTGCCTTTCACTTTCCTTCTTTCCTCAGTTATCTGTAAAGCTTCATCAGCCACTTTGTTTTCTTACAAAGAAAGCTACTTTGCTTTCTTGCATTTATTCTTCTTTGGGATGGTTTTAGTAACTACTTCCTGTACAGTGTTAAGTACCTCCATCCATAGTTCTTCAGGCACTCTGTCTACCAGATCTAATCCCTTAAATCTATTCATCACCTCCACTATATATTCATAAGAAATATGATTGACTTTATACCTGAATGGCCTCGTGGTTTTCCCTAGTTTCTTCAATTTAAGCCTGAATTTTTGCAATAAGAAACTCATGATTTGAGCCACAGTCAGCTCCAGATCTTGTTTTTACTGACTGTACTGAGCTTCTCATCTTTCGCTGCAAATAATATTATCAATCTGATTTCAGTATTGATCATCTGGTGTTTTCCTTGCGTACAGTCTCCTCTTGGGTTGTTGGAAAATGTGTTTGCTATGACCAGCGTGTTCTCTTGACAAAACCCAGTTAGCCGTTGCCTTGCTTCATTTTGTACTCCAAGGCCAAACTTACCTGTTATTCCAGTTACCTTTTGACTTCCTACTGAAGCATTCTAATCCCCTATGATGAGAAGGACATCTTCTTTTGGTGTGAGTTCTAGAAGGTGTTGTAGGCCTTCATAGAACCGGTCAACTTCAGCCTCTTTGGCATCAGTGGCACAGACTTGGATTACTTTAATGTTGAATGGTTTGCCTTGGTCTGAGGGCTACTACACTTCTTCTAAGGGATTTTTGTCCATATAGTGATCATCTGAATCAAATTTTCCCATTCCTGTCCATTTTATTTCACTTAGTCCCAAAATGATGTTCAATCTTATCATCTCATATTTGACCATGTCCAGCTTACCTTGATTCATAGATCTTACATTCCAGGTTCCTATGCAATATTGTTCTTTACAGCATTGGACTTTCCTTTCACTTCCAGACACATCCACAACTGAGCATCCTTTTGGCTTTGGCCCAGCTGCTTCACTCTTTCTGATAATTGTAATTGTCCTCCACTCTTTCCCAGTACATATTGGACACCTTCCGACCTGAGGAGCTTATCTTCCAGCACCATTAGTTTTAGCCTTTTGATACTGTCCATGACAAGGATACTGGAGTGGGTTACCGTTTCCTTTTCAAAGAAATTTTGTCAGAACTCTCCACTATGACCTGTCTGTCTTGGGTGGTCCTGCATGGCATAGCTTCACTGAGTTTTAGAAACCCCGTCTCCACAGCAAGGCAGCTATCCATGAAGGGTGTAATATGAAAAATCTTTTCAATGAGATTTCTGAGTGCCTTCAAACATTTGATTGCATAATCTGATGTGGCTCATTGCAATTCAGGATGCCAGTACAATAATCCTTAGGTATTGAGTGGAGGTTTTTGTCGGGAAACAGATAAACATAACTTTTTATTTTTATCTTTTAATTTTACTTTTCTGAACAATTAGTGTCCCTACTGAAAACTGTATTTGCCTATTGAAATAATCCAAAACAATAACTGCAGAATGTTCATGTGATAGTTAGGAAGAAGTGATACTGAACTAGGAAAATGTAAAGAAAGTAATGTGATTTGAAAATAACTGAAATTGACTTTAGAGTCCAAAGGTGTCCTTATTATATTGTATCCAGATATATTTTCTGGATACAAGTGTCCTTGCTAATTGACTACATTGTCTGCAGTTGCTGGAATTGTTCAGCAATGTCTAGGAGGCCACAGATTTCTCATCAAACATTAAACAATAAAATATAACAAAAGCTTCACTTTAACTAGGAAAGAAGCCCAGACATTTTCACTGAATTTTTGAATAACCTATGGCCAAAGTAGTGAATTGAAGGTCAGCTTTTTCTATGGATTTAGCCAGATTGCTTCATCAGATGATTCTTATGTTAACTTCCCTGCCAACTAGCAGGAAGAATTAAAAAGTGCACCCCTTTGATAGTCAGGGACATTCTTATTTATTTTATTCATTTGTTACATTTATAACCTACCCTTCATCCAGAAACTCAAGCCTATTTAGTCCTCTACTTCATCCGTGCCGTAAGAATCATATGAGGTAATTTGGGTTGCTCTAAAGAGATACAGTGAATTTTTATACTGAAGAGTGGACTTAAAATTGAGCCTCCCACATATCATACCAGTCTCTGAAAACTCCAGATGTTTTCAGAAGGACTGAAGAGGTATTTCAAATAGCATCCAAGACACTTCATATTTGTGAAATTCTGGAGCTATGCTTCATTTGGGGAACTTGTATAATCCTCCTTCTGTACTGGATTTGAGAAACTTATGATATCAAATGAGTAGCTGGGTTATTCTGTAGTTCAACAGCAATATGTATTCAGTGCATCATTTGCCAGTGCAAATTAGCTGTTCAGATCTGTCACAAACAACAAGTGAACAGTTGAGATGCTTGAATGAGTTATAGTTCTTTTTGTGATTTACTGTGTTTCCTGTGTGAATGCCAAACTTTCTGCAATATAAAAAAGCTGCACTGTTTGAAAAAAAACAAAACTAACATCCAGTTTGTGGTTAACATCTGTGTCTCACATCTGAGAACAATGACGTTTTCCCCCTAATTTTTGGATTACCCTGTAGTGCCAGAGATAGTTGTGTCTCTTCAGCTAAATTGCCACGGCCTCTTTTTCTGTAAGTAAAAAATGACAAATTCTACAACAAGGAAAATGGAAGTACATAATCAACTAAGCCTTTTCACATCTGTCTCCATAGTGGAGGCTGATGGAAAGATTTTTATGAGGATTATCATGCTCTCCTTGTGCTAAGAAATTTAAAATAAATTTCTTTAGCACCTTTTGCGCTCAAATTGGTTTTGCACTCCTTTTATCATTTATCCCTCTACTATCCCTTTGCTATAAAGAAGCTCTCTGATGGCCTTTCATGATTATCCTATGCTACAGTGCGGTAGTAGCCTTTTTCAGGAGCAGCTGAGAAAGAACAATCTGAAAGAAATGAGAAAGAGACAGAATTCTTTGGAGTTTGGAATCCTGTTAATGTTATAGGCAAAAAGAAAGTGAGATAGAGGGGAAAAATAACAGAATTATACCTTAAGGTTAGTTTTGAAATGAAATAAACTTCCCTGTCCTTTATACACCAGAGTTACATCAACAACTTGTATATGCTTGCCCAAGTGACATGGCGAGGGATAGGTGGGATAGCATTTTGGGTAACAGCCTGTGCCTATGGAATTGGTACCCTTGGGATATATGATTGATCTAATTTGGGTTGTAGGTTAGATAGCCTCTTCAGTTGCAATTTTTTTTTAAATTATCTTTTTAGTTAAAAGGACATTTCAGATTTGAATATGCCCATAATAAACTTGGATTACTTTTTGTTTGTTTTGTTTTGTTTTTCAGACTTTTTTTGGCAAAATTGTTTACTAAAGCAAAATGAATTGTTTTTTTTCATTGCTCTTTACTGTTTAATATTCTAATGCAGGCATAGAATTTAAAATATTTATTACATTTTGAATGTGAATGTCTCTATCAATTACATCATACATATATCATATTTATATGGCAAAGCATTTTGCAGAATTGTTGTTGTTGCACTCTTTCATGGGAGGTGAATAACACTTCATCTAAAATAGGGTACCCACTTTTTACATTCATTCACATCTCATGAGAACCATTGCTTCCATTGCTTACATGATATTTAGTGTTTTTTCTCTGAATTGTACCTGAATTTAAGGGCTGTATGTAAAGAATCACTACAGCTGTTGCTTAATGTGAACACCACCCACATTAAGACACAACTGTGTGTGCTTTTCCTCTTATGCCAATATAATGCAATCTGGCACCTATAGGAAGGAAATAGATCACATGTGGCAGTTTCCATAAGAACAAGCATTACTGAATTTATACTGAAAACCAGTAGGCTTACCATGAACACAAGGATAGTGCTCATTGATGTGTGTCATTATATAATGACTTTCTTTTCATTGCTGTCTTGTACACAAGACTACAAACCATAATATAGCAGTCTTGAAGTGAGCCAAGATATACATACCAATATCTTTTGGTAGTTTTGATGAAAAGCAAGTAACAAATCTTCAAAATATAAATAAAACTTTAGGCTTGGGATTGCAGTTTGATTACGTATCCTGAATGATATCATTTAAACACAGAACATTTATCAAGAAGAAAAGAGAACCATGGTCCATGATACGTAATCACCTTGGGAAATTCCAAGCATTTCCCACAAACTCTGAAAAGAGTCTCCTGTCAGCATGGGAGAAGAATTTCACAGAATTACCAAGACCTCCTGTAACTTAAGACTCCAGATTCATAACAGAACCACAGTGCTGTTTACTAACTTCATAGGTACTGTCCTTGTGTGTGATGATTTAAAAAGAGGTTTAGAAATAAAACAGCTGGCAGCTCTTTTCTTATGTATTCATCTCTTAGGCTTCCATCAAAAATGTGTTAATGGAATGCATCATAGCACAGAAACAGTTCTGGTCATTAAGGAGCTTTTCATTCCACACCAAAGCTGTTTCTGCTGCTTATCTCAGTGTCTTGTTATGAGAAATGTTTATATTTCCTCAGAGTTAAAAGGCAGTAGATCAAGATTAAGGGTTCCTCTTAGTTCTGTGATTAGTAAACAATAATGGCACTATTAATACTCCATCCTTAAAAGCTGTTCATCATGAAGCAAGCTGGTGGTATGCTGACAAAAGTCATTAATGTTAAGTGGATGTTTGTCTTTAAATGTCCTTTTCACATTTATCCTTTCAACACAAAACGCATCACATTTTGTTTTGGTAAATGCAAGTAAAGATATATTTTATGCTAAAATAATATGTCTTGTGATTCTTAGGAGGAAATAAGTTATAAAATGCTTTGTATGTTTTGGAGTAGCACATAAGCACTAGAAGGGCGGGATGTGAATTTATATAACAATAAATGAAATAAATCTCTTTTGTGAACAGGAATGGAGACCTATCATGAGGGCAGAATGAGATACCTCTTTCAGACAGGTGATTTTGGTCATTATTGGCTATTTGCACTTTTAATCATTTAGTTCTTACTGCCAGAGAAATCCTTGTAGGATTTTGTTCCTCAACTGTCAATATAATTAGATTGATGTTGCTGTTAGGGACTTTGCCTTATGGGAGTGGCTTCAAAGAGCAAAATATCTCCCAGTTCTTCTACAATTGTTAATCGAGTATAGTATCTGGGCTCATCGTGTATTGAATATCAGGTGAGAAAGACCAGGTTGATCCCACATTTGACACCTCCCCCTGGTTCAGCCCTATCTTCTCCTATATTGAGTCTTCATATAAAGGAATGTTGTTTTATGTAAAAATGTAATAGAAAACTAAATATTAGGGATAAAAAATCTATCACTAGCATTATAGTTTTGTTGTTTGTTGGATTACACATATTATTAGGTATGTGGTGGTGTGTGTGATTCTCTCTCTCTGTCTCTCATCTGTCTGTTTGTCTGTCTATCTGTCTTTCATCTTCATATACTCTATCAGGATGTAGTGTTCAAGATTCTTATGTTGACTTTGATTGTATGGTGCGAGAACACAATTACAGACTATTGCTGTTCTATGCTACTCCTTTTTAAGCATACATGCCATTTGCAATTCATTTAGTTTTATTTATAGTTCTTTTCATCACTTTGTGCAAGGTAATCCAGCTATCGGGATCCAGATGAATGGATTATTTGCTGTGAAGCATGGCTTGCTTTTTGTTTGAGCTGTTTTGTGCAGTGCTTCCCTTGAAGGCATTTTTTTACTGATGATTTTCTGGGTGGGAAGGGGTAGGTAGTGCTTTCATGACTGTTACTAACTTAAGTAAATTATATTAAGTTCCTAAGGCAGTCACTTGGGGGAGGGCTCCTAATGGCCAATGGAACACTGAGGTGTAATAACTAAGTGCCACTCCGCAGACCTTGATCTCAGGAAGAGACATGTTAGATTTACTTAAACAACCATGTGTTTCACTTAATTATTATATGTTTTATTTAACACTGCAGTGACTTTCTTTATGGTTGTTGTAAAAACGGTCATAAAATCAAGTCATAAAACAGCTTTTCTGTTTGGGAATCTGCGCTGTTACAGATAGATAGATAGATAGATAGATAGGTAGGTAGGTAGGTAGGTAGGTAGGTAGGTAGGTAGATAGATAACATTTCTTTACAGAAACTTATGTTGTACTTTTATACTGAAACAGCCCTATTGCTGTGACAAGAGAATTTAATATGCAAGTTTATATAGCATGTAAAGCTCAACTCTGAGATTGGAGATCATGGCTTTGATCCTAAGCCTTACCTGGGGCTTGCACTCCCTTAATCTTGTGTTTTGGAAAAGAAGTTAACTAGTGAGAAGTTATGCCTTAATCATATTATACTTGGTTTTTCCTCATGTGATATATACCAGCACTCAGCATTACTGTAATGTTTCTATTTCCTTCTGAAGATTTCCATGGATTATAGATTAAGGCATCTAAACTGCTCTGTACTGCAAGGAGAAGGAAAAAGAGAAATGTAAGACATAATACTCTATATTTTATATAGAAGTAAATCCCACTGAATTCATTGCAATTTATTTCCAGGTAATTGCAGATCAAATGCAGTCTAAGTTTAGTTGCAACAGTAGAAGATTCATTTTTATGCACATTAGAACCATCATAGAATTATCACAGAATCTGTGATTCTAGAAAATATGTATAATTAGTATTATTTTATGATGTACATATTACTGTGCAGAGCTGCAGTATATTTGCTTTCTTCATATGTTTATGCAAATTCATTTTTGCTTTGTAAAATTGTTTGGAGATGGTTGGTAATGAATATTGATTACTCAAGGCATAAACATATTATTTTACAGCTGTAAGAATGGTGATAGGCAAGTCCACAGGGAGGCATGTAAAAATAGGGTCTGACAGTGAAAATCATAATTTGAATCAGAAGCATTGCCTTCAGAACAGACAGATGAAAGCCAAGTTTTCCCACTTTATATTCACAGCCAATAATTAGAGAGTGACATTGGCAGAGCTGCAGTGATAGATTTCCTAGTGGCTGGGTGTGTACTTCTATAGTGAAATGAACAAAGATCACCTTGTTATTTTGTTCTAGCAATTTAAGTGTCCTTTGGGGATTAAAATAGATTGGCTACTCTTTGGCTTTCCTTAGGATAGGGACAGGCAAATTTTGGTGGTCAAGGAAGCACTTAACATTTGTACAGAGAAGATGACTGCTGTGTGGATGATGACATATCACAAATATGGGCAAAGGTGCATTTAGGTGGAATTTGGAAAGGTCTTTATTTTTAGGAAAGGTCTTTTTTTTAAAAAAAAACAACTGTGCTGTCCGTTTTTAAAAATCATAGCCAGAAGAATCTCCAAAGGGTAGGAAAAAGGGACTTTGGGGCTGCATATGGCATTTGCATTGGGAGAAGAAACATGGAAGCATTTTATGATATCATAAATTTGCTCCGTTATAATGGGGATTGTGATATTCCCATTACTAAGAGCTGCAGGAAAATAAGCCTCTATTTGTTCATGCATGGAAACATCTAACTTCCTCTCTTTAAAAGCCCTGTAGATGATAATGGATAGAGCATTCCTCCAGCTAGGATGGAAGCAGAGAATGAGTCGAGAGAAAGAACAATATATTACAAGAGGGGACTGAAATAAGCATTACAGAAATGACATAAATAGGATCAGAAAAAAGAGATTTTAAAGCAAAGTCTGTACAGATAGTCCTCAATTTATGACCAAAAAAGAGTCCAGAATTTCCATTGTAAGTCATGAGAGTTGTCAGTTTAGGTAGCTATGTGATCAGATCTGATTTTATGACATTTTTGCAGTGGTCTTTAAGTGAATGCTATAGTGGTTAAATGTATTCCAATGTATTCCTATTAGCATTTTTTACCAGAAACTGGCCATAAAGGCCTGTAACCAGCAATATACATTGTAAATTATGGTCACATGACCACAGAATGCTGCAACTGGCTGTAAAGGTAAGCTGGTTGGTTGCCAAACACCCAAAAGTGATCATGTGACCACATGTGTGCACATCTGTGTGTATGTGCAGCCATCAGAACTTTAGACCCAAATTATAAGTAACTTTTTGGAGGGGTCAGTCATCACTTTGAATAGTTGCTAAGCAGCTGATTATAAGTTGAGGACTACCTTATCCTGGTGACAGTGAAGCAATGTGGAGAAAAGAATCTGCCTGGAAAATAAGGAAGATTGAGAGGAACAGAAACTGAGTGAAAGAAATAGTACCATTTTAGGCAAAAGTTATTGACTGTGAGGCTTCCCCAATCTAGGCATGAACTTGGCTGATACTACCCAGAATCTTAACATGATATTGTATAGCTAGGACTAAATCTTTACCATAACTCAAGAATCCACCCCCCAGGATTACTGGGGGGTTATTCCAAAAGTGAGAGCCTGGGGACAGCTGGTTACTGTGGGTTGGATGTTTGGATCACCCCATCCAGAGTGAGAGATGGGTGAAGTGGCTGAATTAGTGTGCCCCTCCCTCTGGTTAGCAATGAGAAGACAGCCCAGAGGGGAAGACATTGCATATGTGGTGGGAGCAGAGCAGTGGGAGCCCTAGAGGCACTGAGAGTGTATGCTGTAGGGGCTCTTTCCCTCACCCTTCTCCCAGGGTGCTTGAATGAGCAAGTCTTGTGTGAGGTTGGGGTTGGCAGAGCCCATGGGTTTGGCCTCAGAGGCAGCTTGGGAGGTCATGGCTTCCATGACAACCATGGGCCTATCCCAGATCATCCAAGGTCTGACTCAAACTAGTGGTCACACACTAGATAAGATTTTCTTATTGGAGTAATGGCAATGTGATCTGGTGGGGGAATTTTCATTATCTCCTCTGTCATGGTCAGATCATGCCCTGGTGTTTCTGAGCTTTTCATATGCTTCTCCCCTCCGCCAGGAGGCTGGACCTATTTAAATCATCCACCCATGGCAACTGATGGACCCAGAAGAGTTCCAGAGGGAGTTGGGAGATGTCCCAGGACCATTGCTGCACAGTCCCACAAAGCCTTGGTTATGTCCTGAAATCAAAGGGCAGCTGAGTCCTTGGACAGAATTGCACCTGTGCAGCTTCTCTTGACTCCTTGCATCCAAAACTCCTTGTGGTTTATGGAGGAATTGCAGGATTTGAAAAGGATAAAGAAATGCCTGGAGCATTGCTGGCGGAAGATGAGGGATGAGTCCAACCCGACATAAGTTAGAGCTGCTAACTTGTCCTACCTTGTAGCAATAAGAGCAGCAAAATGTCAGTACTTCTCTGCTCTTATTGCATCCACAGAGTGCCGCCCAGTGGCCTTGTATAGGATTACCCAGTCTCTCCTTAGATGGGAGAACTCAGGTTATCCCTTGCAGGGCTGTGCAGAGGAATTTACAGAGCACCTGAAGGATGAAGTCCCTCTGATTTGGTCCCAGTTGGAACTCATACATGGGACAAGTACATCAGAGAGGCCTAGGGAGGAATTTTGTCTAGTTATCTGGGAGCAATTTGATCCTGTTGGCCCTGATGAAGTGGAGAAGGCAACCATGTGCTCATTAGATCCTTGTCCCTCCTGGTTGGTGAATGCTGCCGGGATGGTGACTGCCAGTTGGGTCCAAGCAGTGATAAATGCATCACTGCTAGAGGGGATATTTCTGGGTCCTTTTAAGGAAGTCCTGGTTCACCCCTTCCTTAAAAAAACATCACTGGACTCCATTTGCCTGGACAATTTTTGTCAAGTGTCATCTACCCTTTCTAGGGAAGGTGGTAGAAAAGGTGGTTGCATGGCAGCTCCAGAGGGTCCTGAAGGAAATAGATTATATGGACCCATTTCAGTCTAGGTTCAGGCCTGGTTATGGGACAGAGACAACATTGGTAGTGCTTGTTGATCTCTGGCAAGAGCAGGATGGAGGTAGTGCATTCATACTCATTCTCCTTGACCTCTTGGCAGCTTTCAATACCATAGACTGTGGTATCCTTTTGGGCTGGCTCCAGGTGCTGGGTGGCACAGTTTTGCACTGGTTTGGCTCCTTCCTCCAAGCCAGTCGCAATCAATGTTAATAGAGAGTGAGAAATTGAGTTCTTGGCCGGTCCTATGTGGCATGTCACAAGGTTGGTACTCTCACTACTCCTATTTAACATCTACATGAAACTGCTGTCACCATGGGATGAGGTATCACTAATATATAGATAATATGCAGATTTACATCTCCATCCCAGGTGACCCATGTGATGCTACCTCTGCCTTGATGCAGTATCTGGAGGCTGTGAGGGGCTGTATGGGGGACAACAAGCTTTGGTTGAACCCCGACCAGACTGAGTGACATTAGGTGCTTGGGGGCTCAGGATCCAGGACTACAACATTTTTTATTCTGGATTGGGTGGCACTACCCTAGACAGACCCACTGCACAACTTGGGGGTTCTCCTGGATTCACAATTCCTGCTCAAAGAACAGGTGGCAGCCATGGCTAGGAGATCCTTTACATAACTTCATGTTGTGCACCAGTTACACCCTTTGCTGGACCAGGAATCCCTGCATTTAGTCACTCATGCCCTAGTCCTCTCATTTTTGGACTATTGCAATACTCTCTACATGGAGCTACCCTTGAAGAGTATTCAGAAGCTTCAGCTGGTGCAGAATACCACTGCACAGACAGTTCTTGGGGCCCTAGAATGGTCCACATTACACCTCTGTTCTGTGAGCTGCACTGGCTACCAGTCTTCAATTTAAGGTGTTGGTTGTCACCTTTAAAGCCTTTCATGGCATGGGTACTGGCTACCTGAGCAACCGTCTCACCCCTATGAGTGAGGAACCATCTCACCCCTATAGTGCCTGCTCCACCAGGGCCAGAAGAGGAGGTATGCTGCAAATCCTGCCAGTCAAGGAATTTCAGCTGGTGGGGTACAAGAGAAGAGCCTTCTCTGCTGTGCTCCAGTCCTGTGGAACATCCTGGCCTCTGAGATAAAGTCAGTTCCCACCCTTTTAGCCTTCCGGAAGGGCCTGAATACCTGGCTCTGCCAGCTGGCTTGGGACCCAAATGGGGATATGTCAACTTGCAGGTGGCTGTTGGATTAAGCCTAAGTGAGTCACACCTCCTCCTGCAGATACCTGCCCCTCCATTCTGCCTAGGTAATGCCGGTGATTTTTGTAATTGTTTTTTACCTTCTTCTTATGCTTTTAATGTTTTTAATTTTGAGCCGCCGAGAGTAATTTTGTAATTTGGAAGCATATAAATTCAATAAATAAATAGTATCCATTACCAAAAGTTGACAGAGTCTTTAAATTTATATTCCTTGAGTCCAGAACCTTCTCTTCTAACATTTCCATCTGTGTAAATGTGAAGCTGATCTTTTTCTTGCTGTTTAAGTGGCAGTTATATGTTGACTTTCCCTCCATTCCATCCTGAAAATCTACAGCTATTAATTAAACTCTGATGATGGTTGCTGCTCTTTTTCAAGAAGAACAGTTGTGATAGAAAGAAGCAATAGCAAGATAAGCCAGGATCATTCACAAGATTCACGTCCAGGTTGGCCAGAACTTGCAGTGATAACACTATTTACCCAACAGGACTATTTGCAGCTAAGATAAAGTAACCAACAATTCATTTATCACTATCACTTTACATAATGATATGTTAGTGAACTTGTCACAATTCAGTCAGCGTGATGCATGGTTTGGTACATACCATGGAAATGTTAGATAGCCAATGCCAGGCCCATGAGCACATTTCCCCCCCTCCCCCAAGTTAAAGCATCTTTTGAAGAATTACTCATTTAAGTATTTTTGTATGTTAAGCTCAAAGACTCTCACAATAACTTTCAAGAATTAAAAAACAAAAGTATTTTTTAATATGTAGAACTTAAAACAAAAAGCAAAACCAGCAGAGTCCAAGATGTCAGAGAACAAGACGTTTTACACTGGTTTATGTAGCAAGGTAGAATTTTGACAAGAAGCAACTGTTTTAGGTGCAGAAGAACTCTGGAAGGATGTTAATTAGTGATATAAACGGCTAGATACTCTTCTTTGTGGAGAAAGTTCTAAAGAAGAAGGGCTACCAGTGAGCTGGGCGAAGAACTTCTCATACGAAGAAATGTCAGATTGGATTTACTTGAATAATTTTATCTTTGTTGGAATTCATTAACATTTTTTAAAAGTAGCTAACAAGATAACAAGATTTTTTTAAACTATAATTATTATGATATCCTCGAGCATTTTATCTATGATCTAAATAACTATGAAAAAGAGAAAATTATTTCCCTTTGAATTAAATAATTAAGTATAATTACCATTCAAACTATAATTATGTATGCAATGTTCGTAAGGCCTGAAGGACCATAACTAGAAGTGAATTTTACCATTTACAGCTTACAAATCTAACCACTTAGTTTAATTGGAGCTCCAAACTAAAGTAATTATCAGCAACTGTGTTAATATTAATTGACTTGACAGAATTGTCCCTTATAATTGTTTAAGTGAATTAGTATTGTATTAAATCTTAGTTGATTCATTTTTTAAAAAAGAGCATATTTCTTATGCAAACATATATTGTTTTTATTGCACCATCTGAAGACATTTAATTACAAATGTATTAAATCTTGTTTCCTGTAGTTAGTTTGAGAATTTAAGAAACATATTTACAAGCAAAGCTTAAAATATGAGTTTATTAAAAATAATCTGGTAAAACAATATATAATGTATAAGATAATGAAAAATTAGGACTGTATATATAAAGTAGCTTTAAATCACTTTTTATATTTTATTAATGCAAGATGTATCCCATTATGTTCTGTTTTTTGTATTCAGTTCCATGAATTTGTCACTGTAAAAGCTTAGTTTTTCTTTAATTTCAAGCTTCTGAAATGTGTGTTCTCAACAGCCTGGCCCATACTGGACAAAGTTGGGCTGTGTAAGGAACTCTATTGGGCTATGTAAGATAAGGAGGGCATGTTGGCGTGGTAGTTAAGATGCTAGGCTTGTTAGCCAGAAGGTCAGCAGCACAGCAGTTCAAGACCCAAGTGCCACCACGTAACAAGGTGAGTTCCTGTTAATTGCTCTAGGTCCCACCAACCTAGCAGTTCGAAAGCATGTAAAAATGCAAATAGATAAATAGGTACCACTTAATTTGATTGGAAAGGTAACAGGATTCTGTGTGCCTTGGCATATAGTCATACTGGCCACTTACATATAGTCATACTGGCCACTTCCATAGTCAGGCCACATGACTATGGAAGCATCTTTAGACAAACACTGGCTACCTCAGCTATGAATCAGAGATGAGCCCTAGAGTCGGCCACAACTGGCAGAGGAAACTTTTACCTTTTTACCAAAGCTACTCTAGGAAACTTTTGTATATAGCCTGATTTGGGGTTGGGTGGTGGTGAAAACACCACTCATTCATTACAACTCATTCATTAGAACAAGCTGTGGAAGCTCCAGGCTTCTGTACAATGAAAGAGTAGGAAGGGAACATTGCAAGTATATTCCCAGAGTCGTCTTACTTCGAATGGTCTCAATAGGAAAAATTAGAGGGGCTTACTTGCAGATTTCCAATAAATTGTAGACCCCATGGTAACCTTCATAATTCTTCCAGTATTTCGTTGAACAGAATAGATGCATCCCGTACAAAGAAAATTTTACAAAAGAGGAAATCACTTATTCATATAGAACAATGTTATATTTGCACTGTCTGTTTGAAGGACAATTTCAACAGAAAAATCTGCCTCAAAAGGCAATGAAACATACACCATTATTTACTAATCACTTAAGTTATTCTGTAATAAAATTTAGTAGACTTTACAGTAATAAAATTAAATTAAATTAGTATAAAGTTTCAGGTGGGCATACAGCTACAATGTTATGCAAATATTTTACTATAAATATTTTATGTCTAATAAAAATAAAAAAATGATGAGGCATTCTTTTTTGGCTTGTCCTTTCAGAAGAAAATATTTTCATATAAAGAGAATTATCTTACTTACACAATAGAGTTTAGATAATTAATTTTCCCAATTCATATGAAAACAATTAAAGCAATTGTATTTCTTTAGCTTCTAACTCAATACAAACTAAAATATTATACAGTAAAATGTCTGGTCCTTAATACCATTAATTTAACACATTGGTTAGAAATGCATGTTTCTGAAGTTTGGTATTTTTCAGTGAATTTATCACTTTCATCACTGAATTTTATTTTAGTCTAAACATTAAAACAGAAGCAATGAAATCGAGTGTGCATATCCATATTGGTAAACAAATAAATTCTCTGACTACCTGCATTAATATGTAATGTATATATGGAATAAAACATCCTAAAGTGAAGCTCACTGTTGCCATATTCAAAAAAGTCATATATGAGATACTATTTATATTTCATGAATAAAGTATATGTACTGAATGGAAAAAAAATGAATAAAATGATATCATGATAGATAGGCTGGCAGACTATGACTCAAATAAATAATTCTTTCCTTTGCAAAACATGCTGAGCAAATTTGTACACAAGTCCAAAAATTTATCAATCCCCTATTTTTTAGTCGTTATGCAGGATTCCAAAGTTCTTAACGGTATGTTCAATATTTCTCTAGGAATTATAACAGAGGCCTCATGTAGTCTGTGCATGGCTAAGGCCTGACCATTGAATCGGGGGCCTAGCAACACAGAACATATTAAATGACTTGCAAATCTAGGCTTGCATTTGCTGGCATTTTATTAAAGAATGTCCTCAGCTGAACCAATCAGACACAATTTTGGGTCTTTGATAGTATTGGTGTAGTGATAGATTTGCCCCAACTGCTCCAGTGCCCTCATGTGTCTCATGTCTTGAAAGGCAACATCTGATAAGTCAAATTGACACATTTAAGAAGGTAGCTGAGGGAGCTGTCAGGTGATTGGGACTTTCTGTGAAGTTCCTTCAAGCCCACTGGAATCTTTGAAGGTAGACAAGTTCTTAGCAATCAGCAACTATTTTCCAAACTCTGACATAGTTGAATATTCTTATCAAAAATGAAAATATCTTCCAATCTGATCGTACTCTTTCCAGTAATATTGAGCACAGGTTTAATTTATTAGGATAAGCTTTGTAGCACTTATTAGCTCATGAGGAATTTGTGTTTTAGATCTACAGATCATAAAATGTGAGAATATTTTTACCACAAAATGCATGAGAAAAGATTGTGACGCTGGGAAGGATTAAAAGGAAGAAGAAAAGGGGATGGCAGAGAATGAGATGGATAGATAACATAATCAGTGTGATGGACGTGAGCTTGGGAAGACTCCGGGAGGCAGTGCAAGACGGGGGCGGCCCTGGCGTAATGCAGTCCATGGGGGTCACAAAGAGTCGGACATGACTGCATGACAACAACAACAAAATTATTGTTTATCAATAAATGTCTGATTCTTACATGCAGATTGATTAACTTTAAATGTATAATTAGATCAAATGAATTGTACAGTACAGTAGGCAGCTGCATAGAGCCCTAGATGACTCTGCTTCTGAAAACATGACATGGAAATATTGCTTCTATCACTGGATCCATGGCCTTTTCAATTGAGGTGAATAAAGTATTTAGTTCAATTTCAGAAATACTCTTTTTGCTACTTAAAGCCTCAACTTGCTTCATTGCCCTCTGAACTACCTGGTTATGTGAAGAATACAGCTGGTAAGGCAAAAAATAAAGAACCTACAACTAGACAAGAACATTTCATTAACACAAACTACAATAGATGCCATCAATAGATTGGCACAACACAAGTGTCAAGAATTCCATTACAATAAAAGGGCAGAAAAAGTGACTCAGGATGGGCCTCAAAATACAAAGCTAATTCTTGGACCCTGCAGAAGTGGAACTTAATTATGCTTAATTAAGTTATAATTATATATGAAACTTAATTAAGCATAATGAACTATTTGGTATCTCTAAGAGAATTACTTATCTATCCAAGCTGTCTTCTTGAATATTGTCAGCTCATGACTGTATGCATGCATTCCTGTTGTTCAGTCGCGCAGTCGTGTCCGACTCTTCGCGACCCCATGGACTGCATTATGCCAGGCCCCCCTGTCTTGTACTGCCTCCCGGAGTCTTCCCA
>JANHZU010006892.1:26349-38745 GCA_032468055.1 Acrochordus granulatus | reverse complement strand
TGTTGGTATAACCGCTTGTGCAGAGGTTGTTTGGTTTCTCCAATGTACTGTTCATTACAGTCCTCACTGCAGTGGATAAATCCAGTCCAGATGCCTGTTTTTTAAACTTTGTTGCGATTGGAAATGGAGGTTATTTCATGAAGCAGAACCTATCAATCAAGCTGTATAGAGCAGCACTCTCTCTACTTTTTCTCTGATCATATTTAGTTCAGCTAAATAAGTTTATATTTCATGAATTCTGTACAAAACAAGAGAAACTTTTAGGGTTCTTTCAGGACCTTGAGCAGTCTCTAAATTCATGGAGAGAAGAATGGGACAGAGTAATAGAATTGGTCTTTCAGGTTTAATGAAATAGATAACAATATAATGAATTCAGAACTTAGCTAGGTTTAAATTCCAAGTTTGCTTTTAAAGCGCTCATTCCTCTCTGGTCAATGATATCAATTTGCCATATATATTCATTATCCTTCTTTGACCATCTAATATGGGTAGATGGACTGTGTAATTGGAAAACTGCATTTGAAATATTAATTGATTTCTTTTAACAGAAGCAATGTCCCACTTAATCTTTCTTTCTTCTTCATGGGATCAAAGGTTTACCAAGTTTTGATTGGCTTTGCAGAGTTTTGTAAGCTGAAATAGTGAACTGTATACATTCAGGATCCTTGTTAAATGCAAGGTTCACAATAGGAGTAATGTTTTCTTTAGTTCTTCAAAGTGTATTTTTCTGCAAGGGCTTTTTAAAGCAATTCTCCCTACTCCATCATAGAAGCAGACAGCTTTGTTATTGCATGGTTGCTCATGAATTCTGGACTGCTGGCATTGATTTTTTTTTTTCTGGCAGCATCGAGAATTTGTTTTGAAAAATAACCCTGGTGACCACTAAATGGACTTTGCAAAAAGAAAGGAGCAAAAAAATAAAGGTAGGTCATGTTTGAGTTCAAAGAATTTTGGCAGAGTGTTTTTAAAAGGTTCAGAAGAAATACTTCTAATTATGTGATGTATTTAGGGCAAAGCAAAATTGATTCAAAACATCTCTTTTAAAAAAAAAAGCCACAAGTTTAGGCATGCATTTCTAATGAATTTGTGTAGAACAACTTGGCTCAAGTACCATACATGTCTTAGAAAATATCAAGGTTTCTAGAATAGCTTAGAGCATAATTTCACACCTTTACAAGTAGCAATCTGCAAGTCACAAATTCTTAATGTGTTTTTTTTTCTTTCTTACATATGAAGAATGATTGATTTCTAAATAAAACATTTAGAAAAAATATATATTTACCAGTATGCAAAATGAGTAGTTATTAGCAAAGAAATCCCAATTAGTATTTCCAAGATTTGTTAAAATTCTTTCCTGACTAACGCAAAAGCCATTGTATATAATTTAGTCTAGTATGCAAACAGCCCCAAAAGAGATAATTTTGTCCTTTTTATTTCAAATTTTATCATAATTTGAACATACTAACGCTCTTTCTAACATCTTTAATCTTTTCACTGTCTAATTAAGGTATCTGAAATCCTGAAACTCACAATGAGGAAGCGAAGCTTTGATTGTGCAATTGCAGCCATCATCTTGATTTTTTTGAACAGCCCCTCCATCACCACCCTGGGGTTGCTCTGGTGATGTTAAATGGCCTCTTCTCTCCTCAAATCAAACCAGCACGAAGAGATCAGGGATGAGTAAATACGGAATATTTTGAGCAGGGCCAATGATTTCAGTAGTCTAATAAGAGACGCAAAGGCCTTTATCATGCTATATGGGTAGAGCTGGGATTTTTCTGTTTCATTATGATGCCATGATAATTCCTTTGCTCTTTCAAACTTTTTACATTTCTTTAACATGCTTAATGTCTGTCATGGCACCTTCTTTCTTGAAAAGCATTTCCCTGAAGATGGCTCTGCTCCCAGGCCTACGTTTAAGATGGCTGTCAAGTTTGCTTTTGAGATATTGGGTATTTGTTCCAGCCTATCTTTTTTCTTTCATTTATTGTTTCTTGAATCCAAAAAGTAAAAGTGTATTTATTTATTGTTAATTATGTATCTAATTTATATAGCTGCCATCTCCCAAACAAGTGATCATGGGCAGTGTACAATTAAGCTAAAATAATTAATAAATGTCTAAAACCATTATTAAAACATGAAAAGCAAAGGTATAAAAATAAAGTGAAAACAAAGAAATAGTAGACAAGGGAATGTCAATACTTACACAGCCGCCTCACTAGTTTACCTGTTCCCTGGGGCCCCAAGCCTGCTAGCATAATGAGGGGCCTTTGGAAGCTCAAATGTGATAATTAAAATTTATGCTAAATTGTTGTGTGTTTCCTAAGGGGGCACCATGGCCAAGAAATTAAGATGCTGGGCTTATCAGCCAGAAGGTCGGCAGCTCGAGTTTGGGACTCAAGCATCACTGTGTAATGAGGTGAGCTCCCCTTGTATGTTTTCGCACAAATCTCATCAATTGGTGTATATCTGCACTGCCAGATTGCTCTGCTGTTGTATGGACCACCAACTATTCTGAAGGGGGTGAATGGATGACAACAACTACTTGTTCACAGCTCACTACAAATGCAGCCTGTGCCTGGGCTTTCCCAGGCTTTCCACTCTGCATTTTATAAAATATTGTGTAGCTTCTAGTGCCTCAAGCAAGGCTGTCCAAGTTACCTGTGCACTTCACTTTCATCTAAACAATCTCTGCACTTTGATTGGCACAATGGCAACTTTCAGCAGCAGGAGCACTCCTTCAAGTGGATCAAGGGTTGCCAACTTGCAGCACCATTTAGGAAAAAAAAATCCTTTCTAACAATTGTTTCTTGGTGCTCACTAAGCTTTTTGGACAGTTCATTACCAAAGTAGTTAAAATCAACAGGGCTTAAGCATGGAAAACTGAGGTTTCTTGGCTGTTTAGGTATCACAGATTGTATTACCAGCTGATGTGTGTGGGTTCGGATAGGATATGCTGATCAGTAGTTGTATTTCTTCCTAGATTGGCATGCTGTTCGCTGATGCACATTAAATGCTGGTTCTTGCTTACCTAGGACTTGGTTAATAGGCATGTGATAAAGGATATGTGCTTTTTGCCTCTTTTCCTGACCTTTAGTTGTTCCTTTTAAATGGTTTATATGGGGTTTGTTTCTGTTGACTGCTGATTTGTCAAAGTACTAAGCTTCTTGGAATTATCTTGCATACTTAGATCTTCTTTGATGTAAAACATCTGCAGCTTCTCTGCTCAAACTGTAGTTGAAACACTCATATTTGTGCACTGTGAAGTTAATGAATTTTCATCATGTCTTTTGTCTGCCAATGTTCACGGATGTGCTGTGCTGATTTTCTACCTGTTTACCTTATTAACTCTTTTTTCAGTCTGTTGTCAATGTCCTATTTTGTCTTCTTTGGCTACTGGGTCTTTGAATTTGCCTAGGATGCTTTGGGTGGATTTTGTTGATTTGGAAGCTACGGTGATATCAAAGGGCTCTAAAAACCTCTATAATAACTTTTGATAGGAGAGCTACTCTTTTCTTGGGATTTGACAGTTCTGCTCTGATTGTTGTGTAGATTGATACTTTTTCATGAAGTTACTTAGATATTATTGTTAAGGTAATATATTTCTGTTTTCTGTAGTTTGGGATATGATAATGTGTTTTTTTTCCCTTCTGAATAGAATTCATAGCAACTTCTTTTATCTGCTATTGGTCATAGCTATGATATTTAAGTGTTTGGTTGGTGTGTTCAGGTTTGCAGTTCAGCACTGTTTTCTCTGCTGATGAGAATGTCTCAAAAGGGTAGTCCTCTATTGTTCTCTTCTTCTCTTGTAAATTTCATTCCATTAATGTGTTGGTGATTGTCATGTGTGAGTTTTCTAACTACTCTTTTCTGATTAGGAGGAAAATGTCATCTGTATACCTGATCTATATTTGGTTTCTCTATGCTTTCAGACATTGCATCACTGTCTCAGTCATGAATCTGAGATGGGTAATTCTATGCATATCCACATATGCGGTTCCATAATCTCTGCTGCAACATGATGTTTATAACTGCAGTCCAGTAGCATGCTGTTTATAACATTTATCTGACTTGTTGAAGGTCACATTACAAAACCTTTCAAAACACTTCTTTCTGCGAGCTGTTCTCTTTTTTGCTTAATGTTTTTGTTTAATCATGTAGAAATGTCCCAAGTTTCAGCAATCAAGCTGCACAATCAGACGGGGCTCCAAGGCCTAGTAAAACAGAAAACAGCAGATTATACATTTTTCACCTTCAGAAATACAAATAGCTTAAAAATATAAAAAGGGTTTCAATTTTTTTCAGCTTACCCTCTGTCAAATGGCAAATCAAATTAATATGTTTTAATAATGAGATAATGTTAGCTGTGTTTATAAATAAAATTAAATGAATTGGAATACAATTTATATTTGACAAGTTATTATCATAAATCTTTAAATTTTTAACTTTAAAATCTAAAAACTGCATATATAGATATAATATATCTCTAGATCAGCCAAATAGCAGTGGTAAATAATTTGCAACTGCTATATTTATTTTATTTTTATATTAAAGGCCTTAAGCTTATTCTTCTGTATTTTTTGATGAAATGCTGTGCTTACAATACAAAATGCAGTAATTCTACAAGCAAGTAAATTAGGTGTTTTTAATCATTTTACCATTTCACATGTAAAGGTTCTTTATTAAAGCTAAAAATATCTCCAAGATTTTTAGCACTAATTAATGTGAAATGCAAGAAAACATTTTCATATAAGCTGGTTGTTTTTATTTCTTGTAATACACAATATTTCCTCCAAAAAAATGGGAAATTCGGGGCTTGATTATTTGATGAAAATTTGGTAAACTCGTTTGCTGTCTCCTAGATTCCATGAATCACCACTATCTCAAATCTCTATTAGACATCTATGTAATTTCATTTTTATTTTGTCTCTTGGCCTCTTTCTAACAATATTGTCATATATGTGAATCTTGCAGCATGGAAAAGAAGAAATAAATAATCTTCCAACACAGACAACGGGAAATAAAATCCAAATAAATAAGAACAAAAAGCCCCAAAGTTTCCTGAAGGAATATAAATTACAAGAGAAGATACAACTGAATGTCCTTTCTGTAGACAGGAACTTTGAAAAAGACTGCAATGGATCTTTTTCTCATGCCAGCTGAAATGCAGCTTTCCCAGTTAGTCTTTTTAAAAAATAATTTTGTTAGATTTCAAAAAATATATAAAATTCAAAATAACAAAAAGAAAAAAATTCTGAAGTTCCCATTCACTTTGATTTCTCTTAACTTAAATACTTTTTCAGAAGTGAGGTAGGGTGATCTAATTTGACACTTGGAGATGTCTGCCCAGAATATTCCAGTGGAGGTTTTTTCCTGGCAGCTATCAAGACATTCTGTTTTTTGAAGAGCTATATTTCAGTTCATTACAGCAATAAGGTTGAGGTAAATAACACAGGTCTTGGGCAGCAGATCACTGTATATCAAAATCAGTACAAGATAAGGTTATTAGAGGGTAACCAGAAGAAATAGAGAATGCAAAGGCAAGCAAATAATACAATACTCAGTTTTATAAGACAATATGGAAGAAATCATGGATCATACCACTATGCCTTCAACACTAAAGTAATTTTAAAGTAATTCATTTCCTTTCTGACTTAAAAATTGTTTTGTAATTTTCTTTTTATGATTTTTAGGAATTGCAGAAAAAAGAGAGGGTGGCAGCCAAATGAATTAAATGTCAAGCAGATCTTGGAAGCATGGAGGATGATAATGGAGGAGGAGAATACAATTAGAAACTTCTGAATACTTTTCAGAAGTGAGGTAGGATGATCTAATTTGACACTTGGAGATGTCTGCCCAAAACATTAGAATATAATTAGTCTGGTCTTGGTGATTCAAACTGATTCAAAATAGAGAGGCTTTCTATGACCTGCCTTCCATGCATCTCAAGTTCCAAACTCACCTCTTTAACCACCCTTCATGATGTTCTTTGGAGAAGCCTAAACTGAAAGATGGGTTGATTGAAATATTGGCTCATTTTCTTTATTATCTCTAAGCATTTTGTTTACTTCACAGAGTAGTAAGTTTACTGATTTTTTTTCTTTTCTTTTCCTTTTCTTTTTGAATATGCCTAAAGTCTGTTAACATCTGTCACTAATTGCAGCTCATTTTGAACTGTAATTTTCTGATATGACCTTTATAGTACTGGATATCTTTCTGTACTCTTCTTTTACTTCTTTTACTTTCTTTCCATCAAATAGATTAGATTACATTTCCTATCTAAAAAGTATCAGTTTTGTTTTGTTTTGTTTTTCATCATATGAATTCTTTGCAATTATTTTTTAATAGCTCTCCTTTCAGGAACTCCCACTCATCTTCAGTTCATACGATCTTACTTATTATTGTTCAGATCCCAGTAAAATCTATTCTTTTATATATTAAAATACACATTTGACTGTACTCTTCTTTAGTTTTCTTTAAGATTAAGAGCTACAGTATTATATACTTACTTTTCTTCATTTCCTTGATTAAGTCTTTTCTGTTGACTAACATTAAATCAGAGATAGTTGTTCCTTTTGTGCCTTTGGGCACCTTGTGAAGGAAAGACAAAGCTAGTCAGGAATTTCCGATAAGGCCGATGTTTGGCATAATCAGAGTTAATGTTGTCCCCCACCCCCAAAACTAGGAAATATTTTTTTCATTTTGCCAATAAATGCTGTGATTAATTCCAAAACTAATGTCTACATACCAATAGAATATAGTTGTATATTCAAAGTAGATCATTCAGAAAAATAAATCAAGGCTCAGGTTATTGATCAAATCACAACTATTTCAATGAATTAAATAATAGGAAACTCTATATATTTTTTCTGCTAATGCAGTTGCATCATATTTTGTATTTGATTCATGGACAAATGTAATATTAACTGTCTCCCAAGCATAGACAGGAGCATAAAACAAAAAATACCAAAATGCTCACTTTTATCTCTGTCTCTATGTCATACACACAACAGTGTTTTTTACTAACCAGCTCAAGTTTTGATTGTAGTCTCCAGATGTTCACACAAAATTGTTCTAACTTTGAAAAGATACAAATGTAGAAGAAATGTTGGGAATACATACTGAAATGTAGCTTTAATACACAACATTTGAATTAGAGATTATAAGAAAAATGATTATAACATTATGTATATATGTTCCATTGAAAAGAATAATCTCTTCTAAACAAGAGATTAATAACCAGGGAAGACCAACAGATTCAAATAAAAGAATACTATGTCTTTTGTCAAGCAACAAAAAAAAATCAGCATTGTTTATGAATTACAGGAAGTAGAGCTTGAGGGAAAATGGGAAAATATTTTTATCTGGTAATACCAGAACTAAAGGTCACTTATTATAATGGATAAGAAAAAGATTGATGACAAAAATCAGTCAACAGATATAACAATATGCATCTGTTCTTGGATCCTGAATAGATGGGGTGTTACAAATGGAGGATTACAAATTATAGAAATATGTTGTGGCTGAAACAGAAATCTTGGGTGTAAACGTACTGGTTTCCTGGCCCTTTAAAAAAATGCAGGCATCTTATGAACTGGAAGAACTCCATTTATCTGAACATTTTAGGTTTTACATTATAGAAGACTAGTTAAGAATTTTAACTACTGATTCCATTAGAATGAGAAACCCAAATATCAAAGGCAGCTAGAATTATGTCAGTCGCTCCTCGAGCCTGCTATTTTGGAAAAGGCCAAGAAAAAAAATCCAATCCAGTCTAGAGGCATCTTTTGGACATCAGAGAAGCCAAGCCTGTTACAGTCAAGGCAGAACTGAATACTTGATGCATCATCACCCTTCTGTTTGTTAGAATTAATCTCTTGATCCTTCATCTTCCCTGTGATTATGCTTTAGAACTCAGCCTAAAAGGGTCACCTAGTAAAGCTTAGAGCAGAATATTATTTTTACTTTCTTGTTTAATCCAGGAGCAAGGACAGTCAGGAAACACATTTAAGCCGCTTAATAGCTCCATGTAATTATGATGAGCCACTGGAGGCAGAAGTTCTGCCTTTGGCTTTTAATTATTAAAACCAGACTTTGGCCATAAAAAAATGTAGCTATCCAAAACCTAGGATATTTTGACCCAAGAAGCTTTTTTTCTCCCATGAGAAATTCATGCCTCCCTCTTTGTTACATTAAATAATATGCAGAAGTTACAGGATAAGAATTTCTCCTATAATGACTTCTCTTTGGCAAGACTGTTGTTTTACCAGATTCTACACCATCCTCTTACCTAACCTTCATTCATTAATGCCTTTTTAAAAAAAGAAGCCAGTAAGTGTTTTTATACTGCCCAACTTATCTTTTGACAAGTTTTTATACGGCTCCAGGATACCATTATCTTTCTCTTTACTCATACATTCATACACATCTCTTCCTTCATCTGATTTGTTCTGTTCCTTTTTCCTCCCATCAAAAAACTCTTTGTTATGTTTCATCAATTTTTTTTAAAGCAGAAGTTGCTTCTGACATTCCATTTATAAGTAACTGCTCTGTTCTTTATGGATGGTCCATGAATTATTTATTTACATTTCCTTACATTTATTTATTTACATTAGACCATCCATGAATTATTTATTTACATTTCCTTACTACTGCCCCCTACTCCTCTAAGTCTGCCCCAAAGACAAAGTCACTATTTGTCATTTATACCTGTATATTTGATAAGTTCCACTTTTTAACTTGCATCAAAATGGTTCTTTGCTGTCTTTTACATAATCAGCCAATGCATGTTTTTTTTTTCTTCAACAGTATGTTTGATCTGAAGTAAATGTTTTCTTCAAACAGTATGTTTGATCTGAAGTAAAGTTTTAAACTTGCCTATGCTTGATGTTATCCAACTGTAAAATGCCCAGATATTTGTAGGCTTCATCCTGATGGCTCCTGATGGTTTGGCCATTTGATATTTTAATTCCATTACAATTTATTGCTTTTATAGCACAATTCTCGAGACCAAATTCAATTGCTGTATCTGAAAATTGTTATAATATTTATCAATGACTGGATTTTGTTTTCTGGTTTTCCACAAAATTTCAAATCATTCCTATAAAGCAAATATGAGAATTTTTTTTTTTGCAGTTTCTGCTTTTTAATAACCAAGACGTGTTTTCTTAAAAAAAGCTGAAGTGTGATCATGGCAATGATAATAAGTCTCATTGCTATGATCGTATTTTATTTATGCCAATAAAATGGGAAACAGGAAAAAAGCAAGTCTTAAATCCATAATACCTACCCCAAATAGCTTGCTTACACAGTGGTTAGCTTTTGTCCTGATGAAGTTATTTCCATATGTGGAATCACCATTGTGAAAAAGACACTGCAGTCACTGAACTAAGGAGGAATTAAAATCTATGGAGAACCAAATATAAAATCAAATTCTTCAGAGGATAAAAATGAAGAACATAAATGGACAGACTTATGCTCAGAACAACATAGGGTGAATTAATGAAATACATCTCTTGAAGATGACTATTTAAGGTCTTATATTTCTAGTTCTTACCTGAAAGCAATTTTAACCACTGTGTAAGGGAACAATAGAATAACAGAGGTATTATTGACAATAAATATATTGTACTCAGATAGATAAGGAACTTATACATTCCTTAGTTCTGATATTTATAGAATATAAATATCTGGGGCAGCTTCAAATATTTCTTTGCTGTCTTATCCAGCCAGTTCATAGAAAGAAGCACAAATTAATCTGATTTCTCTGTTCCCTTAATGAACCTGTCTTGTTTCAATGAAGAAGAGAGTGTATGGTAGCTGAATTTTACAAGTCTTGCTCTGTACAGGCTAAAAGTACATGAATTTAATTGAATTGATGACTCTACATTCTAGTCTTTATGTACTTTGAAAATTGTTTTGTGAGCCACTCAGGATTGTGGTTACAATATGGCTGGCTACACAAGTCTTTTAAAGGAAAATGAATAAAATAATTGTTCAAATAGGAAGATATAAGGTAGGCATGTATAATTTGCAATACAAATCTTGAATTTGTTATGAAAGATAGAATGTGTAATGCAGTCCATGGGATCAACCTTACACTGATCCTTCTCCTGGTTTACTACTACTGAAATCAGAAACAGGGAACTGTAATATCAGTTATGTTTCTATTCTAAAGTAGGGCTAAAATTCCATAGCTCTTCAAATGCTGCTGAACTACTGTTTCCAGCATACTTTGACTATAGTAGCTGGGTCTTCTGGGTTTTTCCATCATTTCCTGTTCAGTATTATAAACAATGCATAGAAATGCATTAAACGAATTTTGCTAAAAGAGAGAGAGAGACTTGTGGTTCATCCATAATGCATGATCTATGAAGAACTTTTTCACAGACTAGTATTCTATCAGAGATAGGTTTTCCTAACCATTTTTCCATAGCAAAGTGCATTTCAGTGAGATAAATTGCATAACTGGCAGAAGGATTTTTATGCTCATACCATTGTTGAATAGGCTTCATAGAATGTAACCAAAGAGAAACGCTGTCTACCCTGAAATCTAACTTATTTTAGATTTCTTTTATGGGATGCTAGAGTAATAAGTGAGTGAAAGGTTCATTTTCTTAAAAGCTACTCAACTCCCAGAATTCCCCAGTCAGTTGCTGGGATTGAGAAATACTGATCTTGAGATAGATCTTGAAAGCATTCAGACTGTTACTTTAAAATGATCTGAGCTCCTGAATTCTAACCTTTCTATTTTTATGATGATCTGATCATTTGAAAAAGACAGATACGAGCACTGTGGTAGACAGTCTTCAAAAGTTTTGGTGGTTAGGAGCTATCAGTCATAGCTAACAAGTCCATTAGTCAGGAATTAAGGAGTTATTATAATTGCCCATATTCTCTGTTCAATAAGGCGGAAACACTAACTTTTTGTTCCACCCATATAAAATCTACGTGGTAGCACCATATGCCAACTAGATCTAAAATAAGAGATTGAAAAATTCTTCAGGGATCTGTAGACCTGCTTGAGCCTTCACCTAGACTCATAATAGCTCTGTGAGCATAAATTTTCCTGTTCCATAGAGCTCATTTCAATACTTATGCATATTCGGTGCAGAAGGAGACATCAATCTATTCTCGGTACTGGAATGGCAATACGCTCCTGACACCAAAGAAATAGTGTTCATTGAAGCATTCTTTAAAATAGCACTTTGTATTATCTGGTACTATGTATAGATCATGTAGAGAGATAAGTAGACATCTTGCAAGTTCACCTGGGTTTTTTTCCCAAATGCTTTCTAATTAAAAAGTTTCTATAATTTATATCAGTTTCCCCTTCCTACTGCCTCTTCTGACTTCCTCAGCTTCTTCAATTTGCAGATTGCTTTGCTTTGTTTGGTCCAATTTAATTTCTCTTTTCTTGTCATTCTTTTTAAAAAGAATAATCACCAGCAATCAACATACCCTCAAAATTGGCCACTGAGAAATAAAAGTGGGGGGTAGAGATGTCAGCATGCTTAAAGGTAAACCCAAGATTTTTCCATATATATATATAACTTTAAAAAGTGTTACTGCATCCTGGCACCTATAACTTCCCATTACTTCTCAGCAAAATGTGAACAATAAAAATTGCTGCATTTTTTGTTACCACTGTGCAGCAATAATGCACCAATATCACTGCCCTTTCATGCAATTTCTTCAGTGGAAAATAACAGGAAAATTCATGAGTTGTTTGCTTTGCAACCAACCAGAGAAGCCATGTGCACAGAGCAGGGGGTGAGAAGAAATTGTTTATGGACCTTGTTTAAGAGGAAAGGAATATTAGTACATGGATTAAAATGTGAGTGAGCATTTTTGTCTGCTTCTGTGTTAAAATCTACTACACAGAGTTTAACACAGGCCTTCTCTATATCACTGTAGAGGGAAACAAAAGCGGGGTTTCATCCCAGAGAGTTCTTCATACTATCTCCTCCATTGACAAACTGTCAACATCAAACCTGAGCATTTAGCATTATTTGGTCAAGTCCCACACTTTGTGAGGCAGGAAAAGAATCTCAGCTCCAGTAATCTGAATAGGAATCCTATAATAATATATGTATGTTCCAAAAATCTGAAAAGGTTTTCTTTTCCTACTGAGCAAATTCCACTAGCAATAGAGAGAAAATGGCAGCAGTCTTCTCCCCCAGCTTTTGTCACGTCGAAGCACTGATTTCTATTCAGAATAGATGGGCTGGAAACTCAGAGGGTTTTTCGGGAAGATGAAGAAGGGGGACAATAGAAAGGTCATCTGGCTGGCCAATGAGGAGACAAAAACTGTGCTCAGGCAGCATCCCTCCTATCCTGATCACATTTAGGACAATTAATTGTTTTATTTATATTGTCATTCTATGCTTTTATTGT
>JANHZU010006891.1:34195-47555 GCA_032468055.1 Acrochordus granulatus | reverse complement strand
ACTTCCTTGCTTGACATCTAATTTATTAATCAGATTTGAATCCTGCCATTCTTTCAGAAGTACAAGGTGGTATTCATAATAGAGTACTCTTGTTTTTCAGGATCTTAATCCAATATCTTAATCTGTATCATTATATGCATCAATTGAACATATATTTCAAAATTCTGGTGGCAAGTTTTAAAATAGCCATCGTATAAGTTCAAATGGTAAGTATAACAGGAAGACCAATTTTGTGTACCTTCAAAATTTATATATCATTTGCTTGAATAGAATGTCCTATTTAGGAATAATGTAGATTTACATAATCTTGAGTGGCACATCTCATGTTTAATTTACACATAATTGACTGCAGTGACTTCCAGGTTGAAGAACAGCTACTTTATCTGACTTGGCAGGTACAATACATTTCACTGCCTGAGGCAAAGATGGAGTTCTTCCATTCCTTATACAAAAGTACTTGAGTTTTATTTCTATCCTGCACTAAGAGAGACTTCCACCATCTCTAAAAGTAGCTGACTTCCTTAAATATACATATCCTGGCATTTGAATGAAGATATTCAATGCATCTAAATCTAGAATATAACGGTTGCATTAAAGTTAAAGTTTTATAGGATATTTTGTGGATGGTTATGCAATAGACAGAACAAGATAACACCACCAATATGTTATTCCAATATATTCCAATACAAAAGATCAAGTCTGCAAAAGGAAAAAAAATGAAGGTAAAAACTTCATATACAGCCTGCATGTTCCTAGCTGAGAATGTTTAAGCAAACTATTCCTGTATCCATAGAAATATGTGAAGTTTTAGTCAGATCTTGTGAGATTTGTTAAAGCTAATTAGAAGCTATTCTAGACTAGATTTAGCAATATTCTGAAAGATCATGCCCAGGGGACTATCCTTGATGTATCCCAGTTCTCTTCAGAAGTATTACTTTGCACACATTGCATCAGAGTATAAGAGATACTTCTGAAGTGGAATATTAATGTGAGAGAATTATGGATGAGATCTGGCTAATGTATCAGTTGCATATTTTAGAAAATAACCAGGATATGAAGAAGAAGGCAGCCATATTTTCTAGAAAAGTCAAAAAGGCATTTGGGAAATACTGATGATCAAGTAGTCTCTTGGAATTTGGCAGAGAAAGAGATCTCAATGCTGTGGTCCAAAATATCCATTTCTTATATGCTAATGGATTATAACATAATTGAACTCTATATGCAAGAGACAGGTTTCGCTTCTAACATGCAAAGGACATCCCTCAAACAACCATACCTCTATAAACTTTTTCTTTGGTTTGTTCTTTACAGCTTCATAGTTTCATATTCAATAAATATTTGCTTATATAGTCACTAATAATTCTATTTTGGAACTATAAAACATCTGCTTGATGTACAATACTGTAAGTATCTGATACTCCCATAAGCTTGGTGTAACTAGAATAGGCTAACTTTATCTAATGAATAACATGAATTTAAATAATAAAATAGGATTGTTAATGTTGGACAGCCTTTTATTTTAAATAGTAGAAAGTAGAAATGTGATCAGAAAGGAACAGGTATAATTTATGTCATCCTGCTGAGAAAATGACACTCCAAGAAAGCTCTATATAGTATATTACAACTAAAATCTAATGCATGGGTTCTTAAATTATTTCTGAGAATGATACATTATCGTTTTAAAAGGTTATATTCTAAACCATAATATAGTGTTCTGTGGATTAAAACAGCAAGCATTCCATTTTTAATATCTTTTCAAATAGCTGGAAATGACTTTTGAAGTATGCTTAATGTTCACTTCTGACATGAGTGAAAGATACTCTTTGCAGTGGCATTATAATTTGACAGAAGTACAGTAGAAAGCAAATTGGAACAACACAAAGCACAAGTAACTATGTCCTTTGCTAAAGTGTTTCTTTTCAGCCATTTAGAGAAAGCTCTTCACAAGTACAAATCATTGTGTCAGGTTGATGATCAGAATCAACAGTATCTCATTGATTTTACTGTCACTTGACATGAAATTGACTTTAATCATTGCAAATATGATGAATGATAATAAAAATTAAGCTTGTCCTCTAATTTGCAGTCTCTTTTTAAGATCTCTCCTGTTCAGAAGAAGGCAATAGGCAAATTATTATTTGGAATACAAAGAGTCAGATGACCTTTGAAGCAAAAGCATATAACAAAGAAAGACTGTGCACCCCTGAATCATTGCTTTTATATAATCAGAACAGAAAGTTCTGCAATGTTGAAGAATTGCTTTGATCTATATTTGCATATTAAAATTACTACATGTTAACTGGGTACCACAATCTTTGTACAAGAAGAACACTGACAGGTTATGAATTCAGTGACAACTAAGGATCAATCAGTGTTCTCAGGCTGTAGATCTGTTTTCAAAGAAACGGCAACTCCATCCAAAAGCAAGTTTCATCTCAATCCCCAGGTTAGTTTTGTCTTATCAAAAACTCTTTTGTCATCTGGCCCATTATCAATATTAGATAAAACTGAAGGGCATTGATTGCTTTTTGGAGCTGGAGGGCAGAGAGCAATAACAATGAATAATTAATGTATTTATTTTTCTGGGAGCTGAATGCTGCGATTAAGTCTCTGAAGTTGTCCTTCATCAACTTCTGTGACACTCTTGTTTTTTTAAGTTAAGCATCTTGGAAACCAGAAAACGGGTTCTTCTAGACCTTGTGCTCTCATAATAAGTAAAATGCTTAGGTTTTCTTTAATGGTCATTGCTCCACTCACAGAACTTATTGAGGCACATGGATTATGTACCTGAGTAATCCAAATAGATGCAACTAGAGCATATGTAACAAGGAAAGAAATTGGAAATATTTGGAAATCACTTTATCCAAACGCTGACGCTCTCAAGATTATAATATGGAGACATGCCAAATTTAAAGTTATAGGAAAGTTTTATTGAGTTTACATACACTGTTGTTCTCATGCATAGACCCATTTACCTAGCTTAATAGGTTGGCCAAGCACTAGCTAAAAGAAGAGAAGTCACCAGATCTGGACAAAATGACTCAATGAGTTGACACACTTCAAAGACCTCTTTTTATTCCCCAAAGTTCTTGCTTTATTAATCTGTAAATTTGGCAGCTGCTGATGGGATTAGGGTTTTCTCCTCGCCCAGCCTCTCTTCTCTGTTTTCTGATGAAGTTTCTTTTACGTATGCTTGTCTCCAAATAATTTGTTCCTTATTATCAATTTTTGAAGGCATCCATTTGACAAGAATCCTAGTTTTATCCTCTCTGCTTCTGAGCCTATTGCATTTTTATATTATGGCTGCAATTTGTCAATTTCAACCTCATCTTATATTTTCACAAAAGCTCCTACAGGCCTACTGGAAATTTCCTTCATACAGTAGCTGTATTTCTTTATTGCACTTATTTACTAGGACAGCTATTTACTACCAGAATTGGGGGTGGAAATTGTTATTTTCCTGGCATCCTTGCTATTGTAGCAGTTGTCATCTGTCAAGAGAAAAAGTCCCCCAAACAGGGCAAAGAGCATCTAAGAAGTTTCAGTAAGAAGTTGAAGAAAGTTAGTTTGCAAACAAAAGTATCTTGCAATCTTATGGAAAAAAGGAGGGAGGGAGGGATGAAGGAAATCTCACAAACCCACCCATTTTAATTTTATCTCATAAAGATTCAGTCTGCTCTGCAGAAATGCCTGTTCGTGAAATTCAGCAAGAGTAAATTTTGGGCTTACCTTCCTTTGCATTGAATGCTACCAGACATGGGTTGCAAAAATTCAGTTGACCTTTATTTTTGATTTTGAGTGATGCCCACCACACTCAAAGAAATTAATTATTTTACAGCACAACCTAATGCAATGTCCACAATATAGTAAATAAAAATAAAAATGACAATGCAAATAGCATAATCAAAGATTCATAATACACAGATAAAACAAAATGAAGATAAGTACTCAGCTTTATATTATATTAAAATTATATAATCCATAAAATTGATGGTGAAGCTTTGAGGAATAAAGATGTTTTTAGAAAATTGTGAAAAGCCAACATGGAAACCTATCAAATTTCCAGGATGAGGCTGTTTCATAGTGCTGGTGCAGCCACACCATAGGAGCACTTTATGGCATTTCTCAAGTTATAATGAGGGACCAGAATGTCCATCATTATAAGCAATGTGGTTGTAAAGTGTGGTGTCACATGACTCCATCATGCTCAGCTACATGGATTCCCCATTGCCATTGTTCACCAAATTCCACTGGTTATTAGGCAAGGACCTACCTTGATCCAAGCCATTCCCAACTTGAGCCCTTCCAGCTTCCTGACTCTTCTACTATCCCTACTCACCTATCGCCTCCAACTCTGTCCTTTTAGCTGCCTTGTACCCTATCACCTCTGCTGGCTTTACTGCCCTATACTCCACTCATACTGATGTTCATCATCTTCCTCCAGCTCCTGAAAAGGTGTACTCTACCTGGCCTATGTGATGCATCTACCTAAAAGGCTTCTGATACCTTCTAAAATCTTCCAAGCTGGCCATACCCTCTGTTCTCCAAATTGTGCAGGTGTTCTTACAATGCTTAGGAAGGCCTCAGAATCCTTTTGAAGCATTGTGAGAATAGCTTGCATGATTTGGAGTACAGTGTGTGTGCTGTTTGGAGAAAGGGGTGAGCAGCCTTGGGAAGGATTGGTGTGACCAGCAATCTTACATAGGGACAGGTGTACCTTCTCAGCAGCAGGAGGAAGATGGTGAAGATCAGCTGGGGATAACAGGGCTGGTAGGGTGGCAGGGCAAGCAGAGCATAGGGCAGTAAGGCTGGTAGGGTGGGCAGAGCATAGCAAGGCCAGCAGGGGAACTGGAATGCAAAGCAGCAAGGTGGGAAGGGCTGAAGGACCCAGCAAGGTGGCAGGCAAGCAAAATGTAGATCAGCAAGGCCAGCAGGCCTTGATGGTGGCAAGGCCAGTGCAGCATGGGTAAGAGGGGTGGCTGTGACTTTGTGCTGTGGCACAGGGATGCTGGTCACAGCCCAGGGTTTGAAGTGGCGCTTCTTGGTGACAGTCATGGCTAAAGCAGAGGCCAAGGAATGATGGTAATAGGACTGAAGCCTCTATTTCAGCCCCAGTGCTGCCATTGCAGAGTGCTGCTCTTCAGATGGCCAGAAAAACAATGATGGTGAGGCATAGGCAGGTGGAGAAAAGTTGAAGGGCCCTGCAATTGTAAGTGCCTGAATTTTAATAACATGACCATAGGGGCACTACAATAGCCATAACTTCAGGGATTAGGTATATGTACATGCATTCAGCAGTGCCATAACTTTGAATAGTTATTGAATGAATGTTCATAACTTAAGGACTATCTATATAGAAAACTTTAATTTTTGGCTCTACTGGATTGTGCGAATAGCAGGAAGAAGAGCTGCAGCCTAGATAATCTGAAAAATGAAATATGAGCCCAAACCAAAAATGTAATTTGAGAAAGTGTCTCACAATTGACCCTCCCTATTTTACCAGAATGTAAAGACAGGAAGGAGGAAGTACTTTCTGATTGCAGGACTGACATCAGCCCTCTGGGGAAGTCCAGACAGGAAAACAAAACCATGAAATATAATACAACATTTATTGTAAAATTACAGTCACAGAATCTTGCAAATCTGAAAGTGCACACTGGCTGGGAAATTCTGGGAGCTGAGATGAGATGCATATTTCTAAAAGCTGCCAAGGCTGAGAAACTCTGATCTGGAGAGTAGCAGCATTACCTAGCCTAGTTCTCTTCAGTTTCCAGTTTCGGTACATATTTGGTACCTGAGCCCATGTCAGAAACTGCTTAAAGTTCATGCCATAGTTTTCTCCTGAATTACCTGTTCCATGGGAACTTATTTGTAGAAATTCAGACTTGGAGAAATGGGGTTTAAAAGGTGATCGATGAAGAAGAAATTAAGGATTAGGGACATAGCAATATGAGGGCCAGTTTTGACTCACAAGATTTGGAGCAGGAGGCCACTTCAGATGACTCTGAGGAAGAGCAGCCTGCCTCAGAGAATGGCAAGGGGACGACTGGGGCTGATTTTGGCTGCAGAGCATTTCCAGCAGCTGGGAGCAGCAAGGTCCTGATCCAGGATCACCTTCCATTCCTAAAACTTGTAGGATGGAGCTAAGGGCAGATCAGAGAGGCCTGTGTGGTTCCTCATGAGATAAGGACACTCTCACTGATTATTGTTTTCACCAAGCGGGGACTCTGCTTTAGAGCATCCACTACCAAGCAATCCTTTGCTACTATGAACTCTGCCTATTCACTTCATGAAAACCTGTGCCTCTTGACATCCTGCTTTTTGATTTCAGAGTGGACCATAACCTACATTTGCATCTTGTACCTTGGGAATGCCTACTGACAATGACTCTGCCTACTGCTCTGGACTTGTTTGCTAGGACCTCTCTTCAGGCAAGTTTTTTGCCAATAACTTTACCATTCAGTTGCGATTCGTATTTTAGATGTGCAAATGGAACATGACTACATGTTCCATTTGGGCTGCCTGTAATTCCCTCTGTGCATCTGTGTGTATGTGTTGGCTGGAATCAGAATAGGTAGGGGAATTGATCTGGATCAATTTTTTTTTTCAACAAATGGGTTAAAAAGCTGAAAGAATAATACAAGTCAAGGGTCTCATAATGAAATTAATAGTTTCGGTGGTTTTAATTTGACACTAAAATAATAACACAATGGCCATGGTATCTTTCAAATGCAACAATTACGTGTTTTTGAACACAATATTTGAAACACAATATTTGAAACAATTAGGTCAGGCATTTGTGTCATGATATTATCAACCAACTATCATAACTCCACACACACACACACAGGGCATATGTAATGCCTTGAATTAGTAATCCTGTCTAGTGCTACATATTTATTATTTTAGAGGAAACTTTCCCAAACACATGTGGCAAGGACAATAAGAAATGTTTAGAGGCAAGAATGGATAGATTTTAGATTCTGAGATTCTGCCTGTTTTGTACTGGAATCTGAAGATTTACCATGTAATGCGTGAGGCAGAAAACATACATAATACTTCTACACAAAAACTAGATTAATCCAAAATTTCTTCACTTTAGCAATATAATGAAGTATCAGGATGCAGGAAGAGTCTTTTTCTCCTGCTACTATTAAACACTTGAGAGTAAACATTCAAAAATTCAGACTTACTGAAATATCCAAAAAATCTATAATAAATCTAAATATCTACTGGCCAATCTGTTTTAGGACAGAGAATTGGATGAACTGATCTGAGCATCACATATATGGAAGAAGGGTAATGGAGGAAAGTTGGTTGATTTAGTGTTCCATTTCCTAAAGTTATTGTCAAAAAGTAAAATGAAGAATGAAGAAATGTCTACAGAAAAGGACAACATAATTGAATATAGACTAAAATGTACTAAGACATATGCAGGAGAGATTGATGATAAGAGTAAATAAAGGAGGAAAGAAGCAGTGTAGCCTGATGAGCATGAACAAGGTGATTCAAACTTCATCAAGAAACATTCATTTTGGGCTTCCTCAGCTAGATATGATGAGGAGGTGGGAGAGCCCAAGAATGAATTAGAAACAGCTCTTTCATATAAGAATCGAAAGTCAAAACGTCACTCTATGTGATAACAACTATGGAATGTTTTATCTAGATAGAATAGTTTTGAAGAAAAATATAGCACTATATATGGCATATATTTGCAAAGAAAGACAAAGTAGAACAGAAAAATAGAATAGTATATCCTGACTTCCTCTCAAGTTTATTCTAGAATCTTACCAACATTATCAAAGTTGTTATGTTTTGTGTGGCACTGAAAACCTGTCTTCAAAATTATTATTTTATCTATGAAGGAATGATCATGGCATGTCATGTTTGTTGGAAGCTTGACCATGGTGCTGATACACTTATTTCCTCAGCTCTGTATTGCTTTATCCAAAATAAGTAAATGTAGAAAAATAATATAGAATTGTATATATCTCCTGTGAATATGCCTTTGATCATTGAATTAATCTTATTTCTAACTTTGGTGCTTTTTAGCATTTATTCACTGCCTTATATTTAGTCATATATTTATTATATATGGTTTATTATATACTTTTAGTCATATATGGTTTACAAAAGCAGTAGTTTAGTAGTTAAAAACATCTTTCCAATTGCAAATCTAACATAAAAGGAAAATGCATATTATCTTGCTGAAGACTCAAAGATGAAATGAGTTTTGATTTGGAACAGATTTACCCTTCTTTTTTCCCTTCAAAAATAATAGTGATGATGACAAATAATAACAATAAAACTTATATCCTGTGACAATACCTTGAACACCATCAAACAACAATATCTGTTTATGCAGATCCTTGGAAAAGACTCAATAGGTGGATAAAAATGCCAAATCCAGTGTAAACATCTGGTTGACTGTGTAACCAACCATAATAATTACTATTTCTTTTATTGTGTGAACTGAGCAGCCTCACGGTGTTTTAGATGACGTATTCCTTAGACCAAGGATTAATTGAAAAATTGTATGTTTACATGTATGTATGTGGATTTGAGTTTGTGTATATTGTCTTTACATGTTTTTTTCTCATTTCAGTCTTGTTTTCATTTTGCCTACAACACTCATCTATTTATTGCTTGCTCCAAATTCAACTCCTATAAAGCCTGAGAACTACAATGCATTTATAATTTACCATGGATGAAGGCTCTTGAGGAATATTTCCTCTTGTAATTGCAAAATGTGTAGTTCAGCATTTTCTAATTCAATGGTAAGAAAAAGACAACTGTAATAAATTCTGAAGCTATTGGCTTTGAAAATTTTCTCTCCCCCCATAACAGCTGCTGCTGAGGCACTGAATATTTGTGAAAAGATCATGAATTTCTGGCAGATATTTATAGATTATTTTTCTATTGCACAGGTCAAATGTAATCCCTGCCCTTGTATTTTGCAAAGATTCACTGGATATTATGCAGGGCAATCAGTTTAATTCTGATGTTCAGTAATATTACTCTCCATTCACTAATATATTCTGTAGGAGTTCAGAAATACATATAAAGTGTTTTTTAACCTCTCTTGATTCACACTGCTGAAAGAAAGGCTGAATGTGTAGGATCCTCCCCCTCCCTCATTTTATAATTTATAATCTTTACAGCAAATTTTATTTCTGTTTGGCAAATCTATCCAGGGACCTGAATTCTATATCTCTACAATATACAGTTTTCAATTTTATATCTTAACCAGAGCCATATTTACTCACATAAAACTAAAGATCCTGATCTTACATCCCCTATTTAATAGGATTTAAGAACTGAAGAAAGGATTTTTTTTTGTATAGCTATGTCACTTGGGGCTTTGCTTTCTATAAATTACTTTATGTTTATGGGAATTATAGACCTATAAAAACATGAGGGAACGGTATCAGCAAGGTCTAAATTGCATTTAAAAGCTTGAGGTTTGAGATTAATAGATTATCTCCATGCCTTTAGCAAGCACAAACTATCTTATTCTCCCATAATGTGAAGATTAACTTTGATTATTTGGTGACTATGTAATATGTTACAAAACTTCTATAGAAAGGTTCCTATGGTCATCTTCTTACTGTCTACAGCAAAGTAAAACAAGGTTTTATTTGTGTAATTTGTGTAACAATTAGTGTAACAGCATCAAATACTCCAATATTACATTATACTAAGAGGCCGAACACTTTTCTAACCACTCATGGTATTTCTAGACATTCTTCCTACCCAGATGGTTTTTAAATTCTTTTTATATGGCTGTGCAATACTTGCACAGATCAAATGACAATATCTCTCAGGGATTCATTGAAGGGATTATCATGTGTGGCTGCTTCAGAATCTCTGAAGCTACAGAGGCAGCTGCATTAATGAGCTAACAACAGTTCTGCCTTTGTATCCTGTGTACACCAAAACCTCATTTCAGAACCAAATGGGAAGTGCTGCAGGAATAGCTGTTACTATTTTTACCATTCAACATTTTAGAAATAGTGGGAAGGTCCTTGCCAAGAATCTGATTTTCTAGTTAGCCTTTATTGGGCACGCATGCCATATAGGGAATCAGGGTGAGGTGTTAAAGTCCTAGAAGAAGAGAGACAAACAGTGGCTTAGCATAATGCCACATGTTACTTCAGCTACTTCAGACTTATTCATAAATAATAATAAGCCATAAAACATTATTTACAAACCACATTGCCTACGTTTACATATCACATCAGCAAAGCAAATATTTTTTCTTTATCCTTTTTCTTTTTGGTTACAGGTGGAATTTGCCTTTCCTATGGAGAAAGCTATAGCAGAAGACCAGAAGACTGATTTAGATGAATAGGACAAACCTGGTTTAAAAATGTTTTATCATCAAATGATTAATGGCAGAAAGTGAAGAGGAGCTAAAGAGCCTCTTGATGAGGGTGAAAGAGGAGAGTGCAAAAACTGGCTTGAAACTCAACATTAAAAAAACAAAGATCATGGCAACCGGTCCCATCACTTCCTGGCAAATAGAAGGGGAAGAAATGGAAGCAGTGGCAGACTTCACCTTCTTGGGCTCCAAGATCACTGCAGATGGTGACTGCAGCCATGAAATTAAAAGATGCTTGTTCCTCGGGAGAAAAGCTGTGGCAAACCTAGACAGTGTAGTAAGAAGTAGAGACATCACCTTGCCAACAATGGTCCATGTAGTCCAGGCTATGGTTTTCCCAGTAGTAATCTATGGCTGTGAGAGTTGGACTGTACGGAAGGCTGAATGTTGAAAAATTGTTGCCTTAGAATTGTGATGCTGGAGAAGATTCTTGAGGGTCCCTTGGATGGCAACAAGATCAAACCAGTCAATCCTACAGGAAATCAACCATGATTGCTCTTTGGAGGGGCAGATATTGAAGCTGAAGCTCAAGTACTTTGGCCACATAATGCAGAGAGAGAACTCATTAGAAAAAACTGTAATGCTGGGAAAGGTTGAAGGCAAAAGAAGAAGGGGACGGGAGAGGATGAGATGGTTAGATAGCATAGTCAGTGTGGTGGGTGTGGGCTTGGGCAGACTCCAGGAGGCAGTGCAGGACAGGAAGGCCTGGCGTGATGTAGTCTATAGTATCGCAAAGAGTCAGACATGACTGCATGATTGAACAACTTTTTTTCCACTTTATTACTGGTATTATATTAAAGGATTTGATAAGAGGCCTACAATTATCACCTGACTGGGCAATATTCCAAGAATGAATCTCATGCACCTGCAGTCTCTATGGCTGCTTCTGTAATGCAGCATTTTATCACTCCACTCTGGTTTTGCCATTATATGGTGATTATTACCAATCGGTAAATCATAATTGTGTACTTTCAGAAATTCCTTCTAAGATGCATGTTCACCATGGCTTTTCCTTGACTATTTTCAGATGCTGCTAACCATGAGAATTGGATACTGTGTCCCTTTATTATGTTGCTTTTGAAAAAGAGCATTACACTATATTCAGAAATAGCTTGATATTACTACCAAGTTATAGTTATAGGTGAAGATGACAGGTGAGGATGAAGAATTGTGCTGAGCTGGAATATGGCACGTCTTCCTTCTTTCCCTTAATAGTTGCCACCTTTTAGTCAAACAGTTTAACAGGCAACCAAAGTTTGTTAAACATCTACTTAAACTTTCCCCATCCCATTCCTCTTATAAGGCTGGGCCAGCCAACCCAGACCAAATAAAGCATCCAAATTGTCCTCCTCTGTCCGCATCGGCAATATCGCTTAAGCCTCGCGATCATCCGTTTTGTCGGGCCACAGAGTTCCGGGCTGCCTGTAGAGGCCACGGCATTCAGAGGCGCTGGATCGGCTATCCGGGTCGACACCATCGCAGGCTGAGACCAACCGCTCCAAGCTGAACCCAAAGGTCCGGCCGCCGAACAGCTGCTCCCGACCGAGCGACGGCTCATAGCCCCAGCTCGCTCCAGCCAGCCATGTCCTCCGAGACCGGGCCCCAGCACAGTCAGAGGCGCAGCCCCGCAGCCGCCGTTGTCCTGCTGCTGCTGCGCCAAACTCCTAGCTCCGCTAGCTCTCGCCCAAGCCCCAGCCGCCAGCGCTGCCTCACAGGCCCCACTGCTCCCCGGACTCGCTGCGAAGAACAGCCGGGCCGAAAACTTCAAATAAAACTAAGGTGACACCACTCATTATTGACAGATAGAACGTACGCATGCTTCAAGACAACCCCTCAGCAGATTGGTCACCAGAGCACTTGAAAAATTTAACATCGATATGGTGGCCCTTTGTGAAACTTGTCGAGCCAATGAAGGTCAGCTTTCAGAAACAGGAGGCAATTACACATTCTTCTGGTGTGGACGCAGCAGTGACAAATGTCATGAATCTGGAATTGACTTTGCAGTTAAGAACCATCTTGTCTGCAAACTTGCCAGTCTTCCCAAGGGTATGAACTACCAACTTATGATGCTGCATCTCCCACTACCAAGAGGAAAGCAAGCCTCACTCATCAGTGCCTATGCACCTACCATGATGAATCTGAATGAAGTAAAGGACAAGTTCTATGAAATCTTGATGCCCTACTTTCATCCATGAAGCACACTGACAAGCTGATTCTACTTGGCAATTTTAATGCGAGACCAGGATCCAATCACTCTGCCTGGGATGGTGTCATTGGAAAAAATGGAATCGGCAAATGTAACAGCAATGGACTACTATTACTAAACTGAAGAGGTTTGCGGCTCATGATGGAATCACCAATACCATCTTCCACCTGCCCACTCACAAAAAGATGTCCTGGATGCACACACTCTCCAAGCACTGGCATCTCATTGATTATGTCATTGTGAGGAAGAAAGACTGACAGGATGTAAGGGTGACCAAGGCCATGCCGAGTGCTGACTGTTGGACTGACCATAGACTCATTATATCCAAATTAAGCCTTCACATCAAGCCAAAGAGATGTCCACAGGGAAACAAAGCTGTGATGAAAAAGATCAACGTCAGTAAACTGAGGAACCCCAACACAGCAGCTTCACTAGCAGAAGATCTTGACAACCAACTTTTAGAGCTGCAATTAGAGGAAAATGCTGAGAAGGACTGGGAACACTTCTGGGATATTGTGCCTTATCATCCAGCTGTGGACACACCATGGACAGCCCACAACCTGTTATGTCAAGGTCTTCTTCGAAAATGGTGAACGAACATAATTATCATCATATTATCATCATGAGGTATGGTGGCACAGCGGACTAGTGCCGCCAGTTATGCCGACCTGAATAGGCCAGCATTCTGGCAAGTTCGGTCCGCAGCTCCACATGACAGGGTGAGCTCCCGTCACTTGCCTCAGCTTCTGCCCACCCAGCAGTTCGAAAGCACG
>JANHZU010006890.1:0-12910 GCA_032468055.1 Acrochordus granulatus | reverse complement strand
CCTTCCCTTCCTTTCCCTTCCCTTCTTCATCTATTTACTTACTTCTCTTCCCTTCCCTTCCCCATCTATTTACTTCCTTCCTCCCCTGCCTTCCCTTCCCTTCCCTTCCTTTCCCTTCCCTTCTTCATCTATTTACTGCCTTCTCTTCTCTTCCCCATCTATTTACTTCCTTCCTTCCCTGCTTTTCCTTCCCTTCCCTTCCTTTCCCTTCCCTTCTTCATCTATTTACTTCCTTCTCTTTCTTCCCATCTATTTACTTCCTTCCTTCCCTGCCTTCCCTTCCCTTCCCTTCCTTTCCCTTCCCTTCTTCATCTATTTACTTCCCTTCCCTTCCCTTCCCTCTCCTTTCCTTTCCCTTCCTTGTTCCATTTCTTTCCTCCCTTCCTCCCTTCCTCCCTTTCCTCCCTTCCTCCCTTTCTTCCCTCCCTCCCTTGCTCCATTTCCTTTCCTTTCCTCGCCTCACCTCTTCTCTGTTTTCTTTTTTTGAGCTTTTTGTCTGCATCCTGCAAGCTCACGTCTGTGATATTCCAAGGTGAATAACCAGAAGTTGCCAGAGGTGTATCTCGTTTTTGTAACTGAAAGTCCTCAAAAGAAACCGAACTTTCGCACCACCTGAACTGCTGAGAAAGCAGGTGACATTTACAGGAGAAGAACGAGCTTCCATCCCAGAGGAATGTAGGGTGATCAAGCCCTGACTCACCCAAATCCAACGTTTAGCGAGAGGCGCAGCCAGCATTTCTTCACAAGTGCGTGAAGCCCCAAAAGACATGACCTTCCCTAAGGCACGGGTGCCCGGAAAAGCAGGCTGCATGCATGTCTGCAATTGAAGCCAACCTTAGTGCCACCATTCCTGCCTTGCAACCGAGGTCAGAAAGAGTTAATCCAAGGAACAAGAGCTGAGGAGCCCACATTAGGAGTATTTATTCAGGCTAAAGTTAAAATTACAACACCACAATCCCAGCAAGGACTCTGCTTTCAGATGATCGATAGATTTTCCAGAGTAGAGGGATGGAAATGTATTCTGCTTGTGAAGGTAGGGCCTATAATAATAATCATCATCATAATTATGATTATCTTTATTGTCATTGCACCACTCTGCTTTCGCTTTTGATAATGGCCAGCACCTTCAGCAGTGTGAGAAGAAACTTTCATATCCAGGACAGAGCAAAGGAACATCTGATTACCTGCAGTCTTTGCAATACGGATAAAAGTGTTTGAATTATTCAGGTGTAATTATTCAAATTGCACAGGGCTAGCAACCCCCTTGGGAAAATAGAAAATAACTATTCAGTCCCCCAAAAGAAAACTATTCCGTCCCAAAACCCCAATGGGTTAGAAATAGAGGACTGTCAAAGAGGCAGCATTCAGCGGCAGAAAATATTCACAATCACATTTATATGAATTTGTCTAGATGGCGTTGACGTCCTCATCATCGGATGGGTTGGTCCTGCTGATGATAGTCCACGGAGTGACTAATTTAAAGGGAATGTTCTGGAGGAGATTCCCGATTGATTACTTTGGCTTATGCACCACCCCATTTCAGAGACTTCAGGGTCAGAAACTACTCAACAGTTCTGGCACAGGTGGGCGCAGAGGCCATCCATCAAGAGGAATGAGGTGTGGTGGCAAATACCCAAAAAAATAAATTAACTTAAAAAAAACACAAGTATTTTGTTCTGGTCCTTTGTTGAAAAGACCTCAACAGCTTGGTTGGCTCTGACACCAGCTGCTAGCAGCCCTTTTTATTGGATTAACGGGATTTAAAAGGACAGAAACATTATCAGCTGGGCAATCAACAACACAGCAACAAGTATGAAGAATATTTGAAATGTCCGTGCGAATATCAGGACGTCCAAAAAAAGCAATGTGGCACCCACGGCTCCCCAGCCGAAGCCCTGCCTCTTTTCCCCACACTAAACAAGGGGGGCAGGGCTTCAGTCACAAAGTATTTTGACGAGGCCCCTCCTGCGGACACCCTGACGAATACCTTGATGAAGTAGGAAAAGGGGGGTGAAAAGAAGAGAAGAAGAGCTCCTCGCTCGTGAGGACCAGGGACAGAAGGGCTGGGAAAGATCCTTCCCGTGGCACGGGGAAGGGCTTGACTGATGTGGAGGAAGTCCAGATGTTTCAGCTCCTGAGCGGAGTGCAGGGGGCGAAGGCGTCAGCCGAGCAAGGATCGTCTCTTGCGAAAGCATCTGAACAGAAACATTCGTTGGAAAGGCCGCAGCTTCTTCATGCAAGCATCAGCCCGCCAACGTCTTCGGGAGGGCAGAGGAAAACTCCAGGAAGTTCGAACGTCCTTTGCAGAGATGCTTGGAGGGCCACAGCGCTTCCTGGAAGTGGATGTGGACCCCGTATGCTCCCTGCTTCCAAAGACCAAAGGGAAGCTGCTATGGCCCTCGGTGTCACTCCTTTCCCCATCCAGCGTGCTGGAGGAAGGGGCTAGGATGACGGGAAGGGAAAGCAGGAGGCTGCAGCGTCTTTTCCATGCCTCGCTCAGGCTGATGGCTTTGTGGCCGTTTCTGTTTCTGGCAAACCAGATTTGCAGCAAAAAGATTCCGCAGTCTGCGGAGTTTTGACTTTGCTTTCCAGTGGAAGACGCTCTTTAACTGAGCAAAACTGCGGAGGTCTCCTCCTCCTCCTCCTCCTCTCTCTGCTCCTTCTCCTTCTCCTCCCCCTCCTCGTGTTCCTCCTCTTCCAAAGTAAGGGTTTGTTGGGATGACTAAACCCTTCTTATGCGATCTTCAGATTGAGCAGTCAGCTCAATTTCAAAATTCAAAAAATTCGCTCAGTTTCAAAAATGGGCCTTACAGACCCCCTGATGTAGCTACGACGGATACTCTGGAAACGCAAGAGGAGATCCGGCATCCGTTCACCGCCGTGTCTACATCGGGGACCAGAGGCTATGAGCGGATGCTCGATCTCCCCTTCGCCACAGCCAGCAACGCATCCATGGATTCCCTTCCACCGGTGCACAGACACATCCGTGGATCTCAAAGAGCTCCGTGGAAGGCAAAGGTGTCCGTGACTCGGAGGAGCCCACCGCCCTGCCAGTTTTCGGGCTGAGTCAATTTTGCAGGAGGTGCTCTGAGCTTAGGGGGGAATACAGGAATGGGAGGAACAGGGGTGACAAGCCGTCCAACGGGTAGAAGAAGCAAGAAAGCAGAAGCAGCCTTGCGCCGGCCACGGAAAGGAAGGAAGGAAGGTTCAGACATGAAGGCAGAAGGAAACAGGGAAGAGTTTGGACTGAACCACTTCACAGTGGTTGGAGGCATCCGGAGGGTGTTTAAAAATGTAAAGTGGTGGCCACAACAGTGCAATCAACCCCTTCACTTTACGTGCAATGTAGGACATTGATGGTACAGTTGTCGTTGCCATCTTTATTTATTTATTTTTTTTATTGATCATCTTGTGGACACCTTTGGAGAAGGTTATGCTTTCCTCATGTTGTGAAACATTCCTTTGCACATGGTAAACCAGTGCGCCAGAAAGAGGAAGTTTCCACCTCTTCCAAAGTGTCCATCGTTTCCTCCCGGTGGCCCGCGTTTGCCCAAATGCAAGGCATTCTTACAAGATGATATCCTGGATCATGCTGGGGTTGGGGAAGAGGGTTGTTGCTCTGCATCCCATTCAGAAGAGGACTCGGATGAACCAAAACGAGGGTCCCGGAGGCCTGCGGGCATCCTCGGAACATCTGGAGAGCTGTCCCAGGCCTCTCTTCTCCTGGCCCTCATCACCATCCTTTCTGGAGGATGTAGAAGAAGCTGCTGACGGTTGCCACCACCACGAGGGCGCAGTGGACTTGCACACTGCTGGGCCCGCCGCTGTTGCAGTAGTCGGTCTGGCAGCACTCTGCAGAGATGTTGGCCCCTTTGATTTCCAGGCTGAACTGGGGGCACTCCCGGGAACACCACTTGCTAATCATCAGCTCCTCCCCTAAACAGAGCAGAACAAACCAGCATTGCAGCACGAGAGAGGAGAGACATTTCCATACGACAAGGGGATTTTTCTGAAGGCACCCTCGGACCCCGTAGAGGACTTTTTTTTTTAAGGATGGTTTTGTAAACAAATGGAGGGGTCAGCTGGTCAAGCAAAGGAGCCTTATAGATCTGTAGTGATCCTTTGAGCCCACCACACACACTTCAGTGAGATGGTAAGAAAGCATTTGGGCCGTCTAGATCCTCCTCTGGTGAATGGAGTTTTTCTGACAGCCATTTTGTGAGAGCACCCATTATTTGTTCTCAAAAGTTCAAACAGCATTAATCGCAAAGCTTGGAGAAAAGAACTTCCCCTGAAAACGAATCCAGCAAAAGCTAATCCGACCTGTTAAGACCTGCACTGCTTAATCGGCAGATTAATGAGGACATGTTTCGGAGGTGAGCTGCTTTATTTCTGCCCAGCAGGATTATTGCAGCAAATATAATCTTTCCCATTACCACAGAAGCACAGAACTTGTGAATAGGTGGTTTTCCCACTGGTAAGAACTTTTTATTTCTATTCCTCTGCCTTACATGGTCTTTTCAGTACAATAGAGGAATGATGGCTCAGCAGCTTAGCAGCTCCCTCTCAATGCAACTGTTTGGGGGTAGAGTTCTTTGAGACCAAACAAATTGTCATGTTATGAACAAGCAGTTTGGAAGTGGAAAGATAGCACTATATTTTCATTTCATTTTGTAGTGGGGGATGAGAGGGTTTTTCATGCTCCAGGACTGGTGATAGCTCAGGGAAGGGCAATGGCTGAAAGTGGTTCTTTGCACTCTCTTATTGACCATCGGGAAGAAGTGCAAGTTGGCTCTTGCATGTTTTTGGCAGCAGTGAAGATGCTTGTGGACTGGTTTCAAACTGCTTTTGAGAAACAGCGGAAACAGAAGCGGTGTGAAAAATCTTTTGTTGCGTGAGATGAAGAATAAGAAGTCCTCTCTGAACTCATATGCAGGTAGTCGAATCTATTCTACCATTGTCGACCTCCCTAAATAGCTTCTATCCCCAGAGGCAGCTGTTTCACTCTACTTAACAATGCCACCTGCCCCATGCTCAGCTCTATTGTTTCCTTTGAATTTTCTTCAGAGGATAAATTCTTGTTCAACATTTTGGCTCTCTTTGCAGTTTTCTTTATTAGCCCTCCATGGAAGCCACTACCCCAGGCTCCTTCATTTCTGCCAAAGAAGCAGGTCTTAGCCCTGGTGAAGTTCCTGCTTACCCCATCATAATGTTTTTTTTTTAATCTTACCAGGTTGTTTCTGGACTCGGGACACACAATATTTTTCCTTGTCGAAGCACTTAATGGAATCGGTACAATCTGCATGGGATTTTGTTTGCTCACATCTGTAACAGTACAGGGACAAAGCTACAGAAAGGCAAGGAAAGAAATAGGGTGGGGGGGAGAGAGAAAGACCCTTGTCAGTTCCTTCATATTGGAGCATTCTTTGCTTTGTGTAATAGGAGAGACATTATAACAAATATCCAACATCTTGGGGCAGTTCTGACAGAGTCGCTCGACAGTGAGATGGGCAGCATATAAACTTAACTAATGAAATAACATAAAAATAAAAACTTGGTATTTTTCCAGGAAAACCTGGCCCACGGCTCGGCGCAGCTGAATCTGGTTGTAGGAAAACAGGAGGAGGAAGGAGTATTAAATATGCTCGTCGCCTTGAGTTATTTATAAAGTAGGTGAGATAAAAATCTAATGAACGTAAATAAAGTTCTTGTTTCCCTAATTGCTTGTTCAAGCACGGATCGCGCACAGAACTGGGTACAATGTTCAAGGTGAGAACCTGAACACCTGCCTCAGGATCGTCATTTGCAATCAGTCTTTCCGCCGAGGCAGCCTAAAATTGCACTCTTATTCAGTCATACTCACAGCTACTTTTCCACGATATTTTCCCCAGTGCTGTGGCCAACCACCTGTTCTTTATCCTTGCATTAACTTGTTCAGAGCCCTTTGGAGTTGGGCAGCTATAACACATTTTAATTAATTTAAAAAAAAAAGCCTGTTAACTTTCCTATGGTTTTCAACCCACTTTTCTAACCTGTCAAAACAATTTCCTGCAATGGCCATCCAGATGTCCTTTCTCCTTGCTTCCAGGCTGGACTGACCCTACCGCGCTTAGTCTAATATGTTACGACAGAACAGAAGGTTGCTAATTGTTCCACGATGGCTTGAATACTGGACTGTATTTTATGGAGAGGCCTTGGGGATTCTTCCATCTCAAGTTTCCAAATAATTTGGCTGATCCCAGATACTACCAAGTGTGGGGAAAATCAGAAGAGTGGAATTGATTAAATCAAGTTGATATGTAAAGATATAAGGCCACGGTCTGTTGTCTTGTTAGAACCATCCCACGGATTTGCAATGGGAAAAATTTTCCTTTTAGCATCTGGCATTTCCAAACCACTCCCCTCCTCTTGATTTATGGGAGAGGATTTTTGGTTTCTGTGAAAACAGGTGCAGGACGTAACCTGCGCTCCATTACCTACAGTAACTCGAGGTCCTTTACCTATGAATAGGTGTGCCTACATCTTTTCCTTATGCATCAGTCTCTCCTGCCTTTCTGAGATGTATAAATCGGAGTGCGTCCCTTTGTTGGGCGGGGTCCCTCTCAGTATTCTTTTGAGGGAATCCCACCAGCACATGCTGTTTAATAAACACTGCAGTAAGCCTTGATTGTTTGTTTGGGGCCCTGCCTTTGATTCCGCATAAGTTACAACAAGAAATTTGGAAACCTGGGGAGCAAATCAACCTTCCCCTCCAAAGCCAAGTTACATTGTTCAAAACCCTGGAGGTGATTTTGGTAAATGAGACAAAGCCAAGCCGAACTACAAATACTACCCTTGGCAGGCAGAATAAGTCAAGAAAACTGGGAATCATTAAAATAACTGACAAACTGAAGTGTTTGCATCATACTCTCCATCTGCTGCAGGCCTTGCTATCAGCAGGAGCAGCCCTCAGTTGGACTTGTAAAGTTGGACTTGGACTGATATGTTTGCATGTCATGGACTTTCCCATCCCCGGGTAGAACATCTCTTGGGCCAGCCCTTTTGGCAGCGTCGGTTAACATACATGCATTTGCACATGGAGGTTCTCATTGGCCAGTGATAGATCCATCCCCACACTTTGCAATGTTAAACTCTGCAGAAGCAATACGATATGTATGGGATGTGAAGACAACATCTTGCTTGCCTACCCTATATCTACCACCTAAACGTTTACACTTCCAGAGAACCATGTGGTTTTGCAATCAAAGGCATGCCTGGGCAATCCAAGGATCTCTCCTACTTTGCTTGAGAAGATACCACCCTTCTTACTCAATAGCATTGGGCAAGTGAGCAATCTGATGGGTTCCGGCAATGCCAATAACGCTTACTGAATTGCTCCAAATTTCCGAAATGAGTTTCCTAGTACCTGAAGCTGGGAGTGGTTGGGAGGTGGAAAATTTCCAACCAAGTGAGGCTGGATAGAGAAGGGAACGGCAACACCTTCAAAGGTGTTTTGCTGTCCAAGATTGATCTCTACTGTGCAATCGCAGGACTAGCACAGTAGTTACCTTATTACAAAAACCAGAACTTCAGACAAAGGCTCATCAGATACCTTCAGATGGGACTTTATAGACAAACCGTTGATGTCACCATTGACACCATACTTTGTCTCACGTTGGGTCCTTCAGGGTGGGAGAATGGAGCCTGTGCCTCCTAAATCCATAAGCCAACTTATGGGTTGCGTTTTTGCAACACACTGAACCAGGACACCAAAAGACCCATCGCTCTTTCATTCATCCTACTTATCCTGGTTTGTACTAACTTGGTTTATTTTTCACTTAGCCCAACCTGCGGACCCAGGTTAGTTTTTGTTTCAGGATGTGGAGCAAACTTTTACCCACCAGGTAAAAAACCTCCACAGCCATTCATTAACCAGTGAAAGCTTATGACTTTCCTGAACTGTTTAAACCGCAGCGCTTTCCAGTTAGCAAAAGGTGTGCTCCATTCATGAGAAAGAGAAAATGATGGAGAAAAACATGATTACCTGGAGAATCCCATTGGTACTCAAAATCACATGACCCCGGCCTCCCTTGACGGCTGCTGTGCAAGAAGCAACTCACAAATTTCTGGAGTTATCACACCTATCGCACAGACATTGCAAAGTAAAAAGGCACAATGTGAACCCAAATCTATTTGTGGTGTTGCATTCTCGCCTTTAGCACTCCTTCAAGTGCTGAATTGAAGTTCTCCAAGTTCTTCTAAAGCATTTTCCAAATTCATTTCCAAGGCCCCCTCATTGCTTCTTTAGCCTCAGGAGAATTTTGGTGACCACACTCACCTCTTTCGGTGCAGAAGCTCACCAGCAGGAGCAGGACTATGAAATGCTTCATCTTGGTAAGGGCTCTCTGGCTCGTACGGAAGAGGCAGCTCTGCTGACTGGATCACAACTACTCAGCAGAACTAATAAGTTGCGCATTTAAGGCCATATCATTTGGGAGGAACACACAATTGCCAAAGGATACGTTGTGTGTTTGGATGTTTTGTAGAACTGGGGTGGCTTTCAAAGAAAACTTGCATGGCATGTTGGAGCTTGTTGGAATCAACTGGCAATTGAGGATTTTTTTATTGTTAGGATTAGGGCGTGAGATTATACCTTCCCTTTGGTTGGGAAATGTTTGGAATTGGAATCCCCTCTGGTGAATTTGCATCAGTTTGCAAGGCTGATTCATTTTATATTATTTCATGTTAGTGGTGAAAAGCACAGCTTGGAAGTGAAATCATCGTGTTTTAAAATTGCAGGGCTAAAGGGTGCAGTGGGAAGTGCCCTGTCCTGGTCTGCTAGCTGATCAGAACTGGGAAATCGCAAATGGGTGATGTCTACAGAATTCACCGAAGCCTATGAAACCTCCTGTTCTCAGAAAACCCATTGGCTGCTTGGGCTGATCACCAGCAACATCCATGTGGGCCAAAATCAGCAAAATGGAGGACAGAGCATCACAATGAAGCTTTGCTTCAAACAGTGAGCCTTGCTTCATCACATTTGGTTTACCAATCTTGGTGATTTTGACCACAGTCCTCGTCCGAGTCACTGTTAGACCCAAGATGACCAGGCCTGAAATGAAGGCTGCAAAATAACCAACCAAATCAAAAAACCTAAGCAGGAAAAGGGGACTGGTAGCCTGGATATAAGAGATTACAAGATCAGTATTTTAGCAAGACATCGAAGGGACTCTGTTATTATTACATCCAGACATCTGTCTGCCCAACTTTGCATCATCTCCCAGGTTCTCTTATGTTTTCATATAGGAAATGTGACTCACAATAGCCTTGCAACTTGCTTCCTTCTTATTGCTGAGTAAAAAGAACTAAACTCATCTTGGTTGCTTATCTGTGATTGCCATTTTGCTGACCAAAGGAGAAATGATGGTTAGGACTCTTCTAGTTTCTGGAGCATATGCAAGTTTGTTTACGCATGCATTTGAGGAATGGATCTTAATCAAAGAGTATTTGAATATTGTAAACTGGGATCTCTTTACTGGCAGATGAGGCTTGCAAAAGATCCCATGATAAATAAATTTAAGGGGCTGCTTGTCAGCTGAGAGATTGGATGCAAAGTAGGGTAAACTCACACTGTCTCCTATGCAAGACAGGCACAAAGCAGATAGAAAAAATATTCAATAAAAAGCAATTCAAACATAATTTTTAAAAGGCAACATGTTGGTTCTGTTCCCAAAAGACAGGTAATGCTCTTCTCTACTTGAGCACAATCATGCTCGGGCAACCTTGTTTTCTTTGTCTTCTTCTCATCCACAGCCCGTGTATGAGATGGGCTCCTGGGGTTCTCTAGGATTTATGACTGTCTTTATATCCCACCATTTGACCCTTAGTGGTTTACACAACAAAAAAAAAATGGGAAACATCCACAGTCGCATAAAAAGCAAAAAAAATTCAAATCTTGGTGATCATTGAAGTAACAACTTGAAGTCTATAAAAGCAAAAGATGATCCAATTGATTATAATGCTCTTTCTACGAGCTCCGTGCTCAGGGTCCTCTTGCATGCATCAGGAAGAGTGCCAGCCAGATTTCCAGAGAGAAACTGCTCCAAAGAACCAGTCCTGCAACTGAGACGCAGCAGCTCCTGGCAACTGTTTCCTTCACTTCCCCAAAGTAGGACATGAGGAGGAATTTATCCCAAGATGATGGGAATAATCTTATCTATACACAGGTGTTGAACCATTCCAACCATTGGCAACATTGCTTTGGAGACACATTGAATTCTTGCTAGGGTGGTTGAGAGCCTCAACCACCTCTGGTAAATGGGTGTCAGGTCTACTGCACCTATCCTAAAAACCATTTTATGACTGTATCCTCCGGTCGCTCTTGACATTCCTAAAGCTATTCCCTTGGCACCAACATTTTGCTTGCCTCCACTGTAGGAGATTTATGTTCTGGTCACATGTTCCAGACCAGCTGAAGTTCGTGAGAAGTTTTCAGATGCAAAAGCCTTGGATAGTTACTGAAAATTCGCTCTACCCTTCAGATGCTAGCTGGACCTCTTTGCAGTTCCACCTCCATTTCTGTTCTCTAAAAACTGGTATATAATATTTACCTATTGACTCATACCCACAGGTGGTTTCTCCACGAGCCGCCATGACCAAATTATGACAACATATTCATCGTGATGAGATCACATTACTTTCACAATTGCTTATTTGCATCCTGAATTTTGCCTAAGAATGAAAGACATGGCGTATGAGTAATGATATCCATTTTGTCCTTTGCACCTGTGGCCCCAGACAATTAGGTTGTCCTCTTCTCCCACTGGAGTCTTACTCCCTTTCTTTGACTGTTTTGCTTGCCTCCTCTCCTCTAGTCTTATTTCCATCTCTACAATGTCACCATCTTCAGAGGTAGATACGAGGATTCTGAACACTTTTTGAAGCTTTGACTACACAATCAAATGTGCTTTGACTACGCAGTCAAATGGTAAAAGTGAGGAAGACTACGCAGTCTTCCTCATTTGCAACATTCTACATGTGGATTCAAGCATTACTGCTTCTTCTTTGGAAACATCTAAAATGCTCTTAACAGTACACTTTCCCCTACTGTATCATCCATTTTTTTCATACCAGAGAATGATCCAGTAAGAAAAGGAAGCTGGAATTGTGAGATGTCTTCTTGATAACCAGCTGCAGATGCACTGGGGAGTCAGCTCTTTATTGTCTTGATAAAAGAAGAATGTACAGATGTTCTGTAGTTGTAACATTTTACAAGCCACCATCTCCTTTCATTATAAGTTGCTTCATTGCCCTGACTGAAAATTTCAGCTTTTATCAAAGAAGGCTTTGGTCACTCTTCAAGGATAACAACCAAAAGTGAAGAAGTGGGTACTCTCGCTCTTGTTCTCATTATGTCAACTTTCCAAATTGTTGTCTTTAAAGGCTACTAATAGAAGATAATATTTGTAGCTCAGGGTTCGTTTATGGGGTCCTGATGCTCTTTGAGCTTGGTTATTTTCTTGCAGACATTTCATTACATAACTAAATATCATCATCAGTGCTAGGCTACTATCCAACTGAAGAATAAAAGGAGGAAGAATTGACAGCATGTGAACACATGCTACTTTTCCATGTCAGTTTGTTAGCGTGAACATGAACTCATAGGACATGTAACCCAGAGAGTATAAATGGAAGAGATTTGTTCCAGAATGTTTGTTTGTTCATGTATATTCAGTGGAACAGTTTAAATAATTCTCTAGTATTTAGCCAGAAGGAAGACTATCCTAACCTGAATATATAATCTGCTTCTTTTCCATAGTCTCAGCTAATCTAACTTTACTTTTCACTTTTTAAAAATTAAACACATGGGGGGAAAGTCAGTGTTGCCTTTTGATACATTTTTATTGATTTGCTTATTTAATAGATTTAAATAGATTTAATAGGCATAGCTACCCAACTCATAATTAATGACTGTTGGTGGTGCACAGCATTAAAAATCAACAATATAAAAAACCCAAAGTTCCCCACTCCCCATGGCAGTGACAAACACAATCGTATAAGCCAACTGATTGACTATAAATCAAGCTGGGGTCTCCAGACCTGCTAATAAAACCAGGTCCTTCGAGGCTTCTGGACAAGTAATAAGGAGGAGGCCATTCCATCGGAGGGAATGATGTGCCAAAGGGAAAGAGCCCTTCTTCTGGATCCCATCAGATGTAGTTCCTTAATAAATGGGACTTGTAACATACCCTGCTTTCCTGCTCTGGTGGGCTAGGTAGTTGTAACCGGGGAGAGGTGCTCCTCCAAATACCTGACCCCAAGCCATAAAACATTTTAAAGATGATAACCAGCACCTTGAATTGCATCTAGAAGCAATTTGGCAACCAATGCAGCTCCTGCAGAATAGGGGACATATGTGTCAATCTGGGTTTGTGCAGAACCCCTGCCACTGCATTTTGGACCAACTGAAGCTTCCAAATAAACTTCACAGGTGTGTCCATGTAGTTGTTCAATCGTGCAGTCACGTCCACCTCTTCGCAACCCCATGGACTGCAGCACATCAGGCCTCCCTGCCCTGCACCGCCTCCTGGTGTCTGCCCAAACCCACACCCATCACACCAACTATGCTACGCAACCATCTCATCCTCTGCCATCCCCATCTCTTTTTGCCTTCAATCTTTCCCAGCATCAGGTCTTCTGCAATGAGTCTCTCTTCGCATTAGGTGGCCAAAGTACTTGAGCTTCAGCTTCAGGATCTATCCTTCCAATGAACATCCATTACCTGTAGGATTGACTGGCTTGATCTCCTTGCCATCCAAGGGACTCTCAGGAGTCTTCTCCATCACCACAGTTTGAAGGCATCAATTCTTCGATGCTCAGCCTTCCTTATGGTCCAGCTCTCACAGCCGTACATTACAACTGGGAAAACCAT
>JANHZU010006889.1:20038-30672 GCA_032468055.1 Acrochordus granulatus | reverse complement strand
AAATGATTTTTTGGTGAATATTTTTGTGGGTGTGGAACGGATTATCTGACTTTCCATTGTTTCCTATGGGAAACTGCATTTCTCTTCACGAGCATTTCGTGCTAAGAGCGTTATTCCGGAACGGATAAATCTCATCTTGTGAGTCACCACTGTAGTTCTAATTTCAACCCCAGTAGCTCACATAGTGATTCACAGATAGATTGAAGAAAATTGTTTTCATAGTGATAAATTTGAGCTTGAATATCCAGCATCAGAACAGGAATTTTTTCAACATTGCTCTGAGACCTCTTTCTAAACATTTTCAGAAAGCTAGTGCAAGTGCATGTATGTGCATGTGTGCACATGCACACACACGCACTCCTTCTGAAAGACTGACCAGATTTTAGTTGCAAGAATATACATGAGATTTGTATCTCATTTGTGCACTATTAGGTCCATGTTCAGTGCCTTATTCTATGTGATAGATATTGATGCTTCAGAGAAACATATTTGTCTTCCTTGTTGGATGATTATGTTTACTGCCTTCTATTGACCTTTCCAAGTAGTTTGATTTTATCTTTATTTGGTTAATAAATCATTGCCTTTTTAAAAAAATCCTATGTCTCAAGCTACATTTTTCCTTTCTTTTATAGATCTCTGGTGGACACTATTTTCTCTAGTTTGAGCACTGGCTCAAGCTTATCATAGCTTATTAGGCATAATTTTCCAACATAATTTCGCAACATAGCCTCTTCAAATGGATACTTATTCTGCATTTTAAAATCCCACCTGCTTGTCTGCATCTAATATTCATGGTATTTATTCATCCAGATCATATCTTCTCCTACTTTTTGTAGCATGCATTTTCCACTGTGGGAACCCAGCAGAAGTTCTGAAAGAGGACCTAGAGATTCCTTTGTGTTAATTGCATCTTTGTTTTTATGAAGTAATTATAAAAGTGAATTCTATTATTTGCCCTGATCTTTAAAGGGTGGCCAGATGGCATCAGCTTCTTTGGGAATGATGGGACTATGAAAATAACTTTGTTCATGATTACAGGAATTCCTCAGACAAGAAATGCTTTCAAGATCCCAATGGTGAAAAATTCATTTTTAAGGACAAAAGTGAAAAAGGCAATAAGGAAGAGCAGAAGAAAAATGACCATTTTTCAAGTATTTAACTCTTGAACACAAGTTCTGTTGGGCATCTTAAAATGCTTGCTCTGAGTTTCTAATACTCATTCAGCATTATCATTTCACTTCCCACACCATGTGCTCTCAAAACCTTTAATATTGCAGGAGACAATCTGGCAGGATCTTCATGCATTTGGTGAGAGGGCTTAGTTAGCAACAGACTTTGTCATAGTCAACAGGTGAATGGGACCCCCAAGAGTACCTATGGGAGCACGCAATAAAAATAGTCAAGATAGTGAGCACTACCATGCAATCAAAGGCCCACCTCTTTTGCATGCACAACATGTATTTTAAATTACTATGAGACTGTGTGATCACACTTACTATCTTGATCTTTTTGACCCTTGCAGGGGACCCTAAGGACCACTCCTGTTTCACTCACTCTGTTTCGTCTTCCTGTTCTATCATCATTCTCATATCATTTAATGAGGTGTCATACATTTAATGAGGTGTTGGGGGAAATCTGAATTAGTCACAGAACAATTCCTATTAAGTTAATAATATTGTTGGGTTACCTCTTTTAGAATTTTTTTGGATCTACCTTCTATTACCTTTTCTGGAATGACTCAGATTCCTTGCTGGTCCAGTGTTTGGATTCTAATGCTATGGTCATAACAAAATCAATTATTGTCAGAGAAGAGACTTTCCTCCATTGATGGAATCAGAGAAGATGTGTGGTATTCGTCCTGGTAGTTGAATACCAGCAATTAGCAATATTTCATAGTGAATGTTGACTAATTTTGTGGCCTGATTCCTTTCTTACCTCACGACTCATGAAATTACATCCTCAACTGCGCTTCCTATGGTCAAAGGCATAAATACCAAGCCTGTTTTTGGTCTGATTAGGAGAACTTGATCAACAAATGGTGATGGCAACAAAAGCCAGTGAATCTTGTTTATTTATGTAACAACATTGGGGTATCTCTATTAAGCCTTTAATACATATACAGCATTATTCTATCATGAACTAAGGAAAAAGAAGGCCGGGGGGGCATTGCTTTTTAGTTGTAGTCCTGTCTTTGTGGGATACTGTCCTTTTGGATCTAAAACTTGCACCATTTCTTCTTTTTAAGAAGTTGCTTAAAATGAACTCTTGATGTTATCTTGTTGATGCTATTTTAAAATTTCAATTTAGCTTCTGTGTTCCATTTTCATATTGTATTTTTGTTGTATTCTTTCTTTTTGCCTTGTTCTCATTATTATTGTTTACAAACTTAATTGTAATGATGCTCACCATGGATGTTTTAACTGGCTGAAAGTTTTAGAGGGTTGCTGTAAACCGCCGTCTTTTTGTTTTGGTGGTATATGGATATAAGTGCGATCATTTATTGAATGAATCAATAAATACTATCAGTTTCTTTCTTTATGCCCTCATGGGGTTCATTGAACAAAGAAAACCATACTAATCGAATACATTGAAGCACTTTTAACAGATTCAAGCTCATAAAGGAAAATTGCATTATTTTATATTTATCCATGAATTTTAATTCAGACACATTTGAGAAACAATTAATGAAAACTTAGTGCTTCATTTCAGCAGTTAGAGGCATTTCTCAGATAGGCATGGTAATAAATCTGACTTGAATGAAGACATTGCCTTAAAGACATAAATGTGCAAGTGAGTGAGCTGTTTTTATAACATTGTGCCCTATTTATTTGCTAATTCTTCCCAAAGAACAATCCTATATGGGGAACTATATTTAGAAGAGTTGAGGATTATTTCCATCACAGCAGATTTGTCTGTCAAATACTGTAATTCCCATTTTAAATCTTGTAATAAGCTTGAGGATTTATACAGTGGTTTTCCTTAGTATTCAAATTATTTCATATACTAATTCTTCAATTAGTATTCATACACGAACTCTTATTCATACTGACTTAGTAGTAAATCTAGCTGAGTTCAACATGACTTTTAGTTCAATTTTACAGCTTTAATAACTGCTCAAACTTCATGGTTATATGACAAATGTTTGAAAAGAATATTAACAATTAGGAATAACCCTTCACATAAGCCACATTTCTATGCATATAATTATTTCAATCCTTTTAATAGTAATCTCTGTCCTATATTTGTATTGTGCATGGAGTCAATTGCGAAAATATATGCATGATAGATATTGAAGGAAGATAGATGGGCAGAAACTGAAGATGCATCATGTCATATAGCACATCTGTGAATAGTGTCTTCCTCTCAGTGGTAGATGCATTGTGTGATAGACAGACAAAGATAGAGTTACCCATCATTTATGGAGCAAGATGGGTCAGGACCTACTGTATATGAGTGATACTCATGTAAATGCTTGCCTTCCTGTGACCTGAACAGACAAAGCAAAGCAATTTCAGTTCTTTAGTCTGTAGCTGGTGCTTCTCAAAATAATCCACACATATATACACAGGGGCTATTTTCCTGCCAGTGATTTAAAGTGTCTCCATGGTATCATCAACTGGAGGGATATAACACTTGTCCTCATTTCAATTATTTCATCAGAAAAATGTCTGGATGATTTTAGAATAAGCTATGACTTGCTAGTCAAGAAATGAGGGTAGAATTCATGTGCACAGTTCTTCCTTAAAGCTCATTAGAAGGTATACATCCTCACACATCAAGACAACAAAACCAGCATGCAATGTTATGAATTTCCCCAAGCATTTTATACTCAGCATTTTTTTAAATGATTTTTATTCTTTTAAGTGTCTGCATTATTCTGGGATAATGGCCCTTATAACTTGTTTTTTTTAATTATTATTACATCTTTCCTATGCTAATTGTTAATTTCTTTTTTAAAGTGTTTTTAATGTTTTAAGTAAATGTGCAATCCATACAGGCAACTTCCAGTTTTGGATAGCTCAGAATGGTAATAGAGAAATAAGGAGAGTAAATGTTCATCTATTACCCATGTACAGGCCTGAATATCTCAGAAATATTAGCTTAAACAATTGTTTTCTGGGAATTGGACAGAGGTAGAACTTCACATGGACAGAGAAAATAGTCTAAAAAGTGGATATTCATGAAACTCGACAGATTCTTTTTCTTGAATGTCTCAGGTAGTATAGAAAACAAGAAAGAAATAAAAGCTTAAATTTTCCACTTCTCTCTTTGTATACACTCATCATTAAGTGGAACAACAACAAAGATATCCAGCAGTAATTCTTTGTTGTTGAGGAAAAGAAATCTACCCTCAGAGATTCATATATATTTTTACTTTCTGAAGGTCCCCATATCAGCAGGGTGAATATTTTTCAGCAAATAGTTCAGTAAAGAAGCTGTTCGTTTTCCATCTTTTAAAGAATTCTTGAAGCACTCCAGGAGAGAAATAAGTGATGCATGGCCCAACGCCACAGTCTGTCTTTCACAATGACCAAAGAAGAAATTAAAATGGCAAGAAAATGAAACTTGTTTTCTCTGGGGGAAATCACCAACAAGACTTGAAATCAGTTGGTGATGGAGGTTGGCAGTGGCAGATTTTATGAAGGGGAAAAAAGGCCAGTCTTGGGAGTGAACTTTGGAAATGTAGCATACCCAATCAACTGTAATCTTATGAGAAGAGTTCAATGTCAAGAACAAAAGGGAATTTCAAGATTAAAAACTGAAGCTAGCAAGAAAAAGAAAGCAAAAGGAGGTGCCAAATCAACTGATCAGTGAAGCTCAGAAGGATTGCGTTTCTAATCCTATGTTTGATTAGAGCAATGTAATATAGGATTACATCCCTACAGAAAACAGTGAGATTTTTTTGGGGAAAAAAAAGCTTATATGTCAGTTTAGCATGTAAGATAGTGTTGTAAATTTGTTAATAGGGGAAGATCCAAAACAAATGAAGGAATGTGTCATCTTTGGACCCAAACGCCTACTGGCTAGGAAGAACAAATGCAACCTCTCCTTCAGCTCAAGCTCTGTTCCTGGTAATACATGGGCACATCCATGGATCTTTCTTGGATGTGCCCATGTATCATCAGGAACAGAGCTTGAATTAAATGGCAACAATACACAAGTGGGTTTGCCATTGTTTCCTTAAAGGATTTGTGTTTTCAATTCTAGCCTAATCTATGGTCCTAATATTCCCTGGTCATCTCCCAAACCTAACGTGTGGGTTACAGCCCCTCCAATATCCAGCAAACATTACATTGCAAACATGCACACGTAAATTATTGGCATTTATTTAGTTATTCATTTTCTGTACCAACTTAACATTCAAGACCTCAAGGCAGCTTACATTTTTAGCTCTTCTCTGATTTTTTTCCTAACAACAACCCAGTGAAGTAAGTAAGGCTAAGAGACAGTGACTGGGTGCAGTTATCCAGTGAGTTTCCATGCTTGAGGATGGACTAGAACTCAGATATTCCTGCTCTTAATTATAACACTTTTCACTATTACCCTTGTTTAGAAAATTCTGCCTGAGCAATGTACTACTTTTGAGACACGAAAGACATTTCTAAAATGCAACTGGTAATAAAGAAGTGATGGACTGATTTAATACTTCATTTCAGTGACTAGACAATTTTAGCTATGAAGAAGGCAAAAATGTCCCTTAAGTGACATGAATAACTTTTTATTTCAACTGTGTGATAAATGATAAAACCAAATGTAGTGCTTAGCTTTCATTTATTTTGTGAAATGAGCTTCTTCATGCTATGCAGAAATAGTATTCTACAAAATATAGTACTTGTGACTCAACTTTCTTCCTTTTAGATGTATGAATAGTCCTGGTTTGTAAATAGTAAATAAAGGACTGTATTGCAATAATTAGGCTGAATTCTTATGCCCCCAGGAGGCAGAAACACAGCTTTGACTTTGTAGAAGTTGGATACCAATCCACTCCCCAAGTGGATTGGGGACTGTTGTCACTGTTCTGTCCAAGACTGCAGAATACAAACCTCTATAAACACCCAAAGGGGAAAGGGAGGGTGGAATGGCTAGTTTGTAGCTGATTTGATGATGATGAGAATCTAGTGAGAAGGATTTAGATAAGTATATTGTATGTGATGTAATTGTTTATATGTCAGATTAGCTTTTAACTTTTGGTCTCCAAGGTAGACCACAATGTATTAAGTGGCATTAACTGTAAAGTTGGGGCACAAAAAGTGAATGGATTTGGTGACGTGGAAAAATTATTATTGTGGATCCATGTTGTCTATCCTGGAGAAGATGCCATGTCTAGAATTGTTGAGTATCAATTATGGGTAGATAAGTTTCCAAATGCAACATTCAAATGTAGAGACTGAAGAAAAAAAAATAGTTTGCATTTTGGTATTAAATTTATCTAATTTCTAACTGATGTTTGTATTCCTCCCAATGCTGTTTTCCATACAGGTAGATATGACTTGAATTATTTAGTTGAATTTTTAATGCGATAAGTAAAATTTTGCTACTGCTTGCCAGATTCTCTTAACTGCTGTTTACCTGATTTCCTGTAAGAAATAAAGTGAATATGACACATCAAGTAAGCAAATGGGTTTTTTTTTACTCCTATTCCCCTCTACTAGGTTGCTAATTTCTCAGTGCTATAACTTTCTGTTCCAGTTAAGCAGCTTTTCATGGCTTTGTCCTTCTTGCTCTTCTTCCTTTTATTCCTTAATTTCTTGTCTTCCTGTATTTGCTGAGATATAAAATTCAATTATTGGATCATGCATTATGCAAAGCCATGATTTGCTGAATAATGTTTTGTTGAATAAACCATAATTGGCTGGCTTTATACAAGAAGCAGATTCATGACTTAACCAGTATTTTCAGGGGTGGGAAGAAAAGAAGGAAAGTCAGAGAAAATCACTAAAAGGTGATTCAGGTAAAAAAAAATTGTTCTTGGGAAATGTTGCCTGTGTTATTTATTTATATATACCATCACACAAAAGCTAGTGTGTTGCTGTGATTAAGGGCTGAATTAGGCTGAATATCTTCCTTATGCAGACAAGCCAGTCAGGTGACTTTGGGTTAGTCATTCTCAACCCTACACTAGGAAGTTGAAAAAAATTTATTGAACAAGAGCAGAGGACTAGAGTGATAGATTATAGTCTATAAAGTGTTTCTCTACCTTGGCAATTTTAGAATTTCATCTTGCAAAATTCCCTAGGCAGCTTGCTGGCTGGGGAATTCTGGGAGTTGAAGTCCAGACATCTTAAAGTTGCCAAGGTTAAGAATTACTTAATTCTTAGTAATTAATCTTAGTCTGTAATCTTCAATTACTGGTCTGTAAACCTTCCTGCAGGGGATTGATTTGTGTATCTCTCCCTTTGTATTCAGCAGCTAACCCATGGTTTACACAGAAAAGCACAATAGCCATGTTTATACAACATTCTAAGGCCAAGACAAACTAACCATATAGTTTAGTTTCATTTGTAAACTCAATAATTGCATAGTAATGAGTCTGTCAATCTAATCTATTTCTCATAACCATTGTTAGTATAAACTCTCAGGGCATTTCCAGTTGTGTTGCTTCTATTACTGGAAGACAAGATAAAAAGGTGCTAAATAAGTAAATTAATATTTTCACTTCATTATATATGCATAGATTTTCTTTCTGGAGATATTGGGCCAATATAAGAAACATTAAATCAGGACTTATACTGTACATAGTGAAATGCATTCAAATATTCTTCCATTATTTTAAGCATTTCATATTCTATTTACTTCCTATTGACAGGGATTCACCAAAAGGATCAATAGTTAATTACCTTAAGTTCAAATTGTTCATTAACCCATTTGGAAAAGTACAAATGGATGCCATATCTCATGAGCCTCACTGTCTTCCAGATTAGAAAAACATTTATCTGCTACTATTTTGACAGTCTGTGTATCTTACAGGTGTGTGCTGTAAGATACTATGCGGCGTTAAAATGAAGTCTGTTAATCTCAATTTTGCATGGCCATGATTCTTATGATTTTTAATGTATACAGCTCGACAACTTATATGAGCCCACATAATTATATCCCTCCCTCCTTTGTATCTTCACAACGTTTAATCATAAATCAGGCCTGAAATTTGTATATATTTCAAAGATCTATTGGTCTAAGAATCTGGTCTATTCTGCAGGGTTAATTATAAGGAGACTTATTTTTCCAAATGCTGGTCCTTAGAAGAAAAAATAGCTTTGAGTTTTGCAGTTGTATAAATAATAAATGTATTTATTATTGCATACTTTTATGAATTATTGCATATTTTATGGATTATAGTCTACTTCATTAGATGCACAAGAGCACTGTATACAATTTAGCGATTGTTGGAGGGGAAGAGAAGTGATGCAAAAGAAAGTGAGGTCTGAAATAGAGAATTTCTGATAGATGGTGGCTGTTAATAGAACATTAATTGAGAAGCACAGATATTCCTGCTTTAATGACCAATTAAGACATCTAAATCTTAAGAATTCATCCTCCAAAGGTTGTTTGTTTACATTTTCAGGCCATTTAACAACCATAGTTTCCCAGACATAATTTGAGGGATGCCCACTTAGGCATACTGCATATCAGTCTGTGGTTTTGCCTCTACTTGACAGTTAAGACTTGAGACAAGAATAACAGAAGAATAAGCATGTTGGATCAGGCCAGTACAAATTTTAGCCAAGCATTTTGTTTCTCACACTACTGGATGACTCTGTGATGATTTCAAGATGATTCTCAACCTTTAAGGTACTGTTAGTTTTTTGTGGTAGACCAGACTAGGAAACCAACTCATGCAGTTCAATATTACTTTTATTATAAAGATATGATAAAAGAATTTTGTTAGTCTGGTGGGCTTTTCATCAAAGTTTACAGAGTCAACTCCATCCATATGTCTGATGACACATTCGAAAAACTCCAAAAGGCTGATGAGGCAATATTTTGCCTTGCTGAATCTATGCTGATATTTCTCTAAGAAGGTTAGTGCCTAGTTTTTTTCCTCCTTGATTCCCATTGCTACCATTTTGCCCGGAATGGACATTAAGCAAGGGAACCTACAAAATCCTTCCTGGATTTCTTTTTGAAAACTAGTGTCATATTGGCTACCTTCCAGTTCTCTAATCATGAGCGTAATTTAAATGACAAATCACAGACCTTTGCTAATTGGCTAGTAACTTCTCAATTCAGTTCTTTAAGAAGTCTCAGATGTATGCCAGCTAAATCCAATAGTTTGTTCCTCGGTAGACTTGCAAGATAATGTAGGTCATCTCTTGTTACTACAGGTTGCTTTTATCATTCTGATTCTCTCCTGAAAGTCCCCATAGAAAGTCCCCATAAACTTATACATTTGTACTGTAACTTCTGTAGTAAAGTCAGATGCAAATAATTCCTTCATTTTTTTCCACAATATTCAAATCCTTGTTTGTTACATTGATCACCAGAGCAGCTCTCTACTCTGAGAGCTTAAGGGAGAGTAGTCTGTATGTACTATTCTGATTTATTTTATATATTCTTATGTACAATTGTTGAGCGCCACAGCTTGGTTAGCTCATAAAGCTAATGCACTCCGTATAGTAATTTCAAATGTGAATGTCTGTGAGCTCAATTCCCAGTAGAGGTTTTGAACCCCAAAGAATAAAATCTGGCTACCCACATTTCATGAGTCCAAATAAGATGAAACTGTCTTCTGGTGGTCAGTATAGCTAAAAATAACACATGGACATATATTGTTGATTTATTTATAATCTAAGACCAAGTTACAGAATTTTAAAGAATACAGCTCATCTTTAATACATGTAAAAATACTCTATCTAACAGGGAGAAACTGTATAAACTTAACATTGTATAAAACATTGCAGCCATATTATACTCTTCTTATAATCTAAGGCTATAAATAAACATGTGTACTGTATTAGCCATTTTATAAGAATACTTCAAATTTTTCATCATCAGTGGAATTTACTAAGAAGTGGATATATTAGCTCTAATTGCCAGTGTGTGCACAATGGGCAGATTCAAAAGATATCCAAAAGAGGATAAATTCACCTCTATATTCAGGCAGGTACAGATCTTCATATGGAAGGCTGGCATAATAACCAGTTATGCACTGTGTAAAATAATAGAGAAATCCCTCTCCACTCTCTCTCTCTCTCTCCATGTAAGGTATAGTATATAAAATCCTACATATGTGGGCATGACATAATGAATTGTTTGCATCTGTGAGACACATAATAATTTTCAAAATATTAAAAAAAACCCAAAAAGGTCATCTCAAAAAAAAACCCACCTAAAAAGGTCATCTCATTTACTTGAGACACAAATCACCAAGCTCAAATTATCCTATTTTGAATGCAAAGTGGAAAAGGCTCTAATCCTGGGAAAATTGGAAGGAAAGAGAAGAAGAGGACAACCAGCAGCAAGATGGATGGACTCAGTTACAGTGGCATTGAGAACACTCATGGAGAAAATCTATATATAGAAAAGCTATATAGTCACTAGGAGCTGAAAACAACTGGATACACACATCATCAATCAATCAATCAAAATGTGCATCCTGAACTATTTTAACTGTAATCTAAAAGAGGCCTCCCCAC
>JANHZU010006888.1:48313-59038 GCA_032468055.1 Acrochordus granulatus | reverse complement strand
GGAAGAGGAGAAGGGGATGGCAGAGGATGAGATGGATAGATAGCATAGTCAGTGTGATGGATGTGAGCTTGGGAAGAATCTGGGAGACAATGCAAGACAGGGGGGCCTGGCGTAATGCAGTCCATGGGTCGCGAAGAGTCGGACACGACTGCGTGTCTGAACAACAACAAAGTATACCAATGTAGATTTGTATTTTATATCTGAGTATAAGCCCTTACCTCCTGAGGGAGACAAGATGGAGAGCCAAGAGGAAGGGTAAAAAAACGGGATTCATCTAGAATCACTACAGTCGCCACAAACTCACAAGGTCCAACCTTCCTAGATTGCACTGAATCTTATTTAACGCCTACAGGTGCTGGACAAGTTGAGAAGATTTTTGTATTTAGGCTTTAGCAACAAATCAATTTGAAACTGAGCATGTAGATCTGATCTTTTGTCCCTGATACCACCATTTTACATCTTGTTCAGAGTTGTCTTAAACCACGAGATGGGTGGCATGTAAAATTAATAAATAAACATGGAATATTTGTACATAATAGACACTTTTTGAGATTTCTAATTATTATTTCTTACATATTTCTAATAGGCATTTCAAAAAAATATAAAGGCAAGGACAAAAGGAATAAAACAGAAACATATAAATTGTTTGAACACTCAACATTTGATTCATTTGAATGAATATGAAGATTCTCATTGAGCGTCCTAGCTAATGCTTCTATGGAACTTTTCCAGCCTGTCTAATACCTTATCTGAGAAAATGTACCTTGGTGCTTGATCTTTGATTAGGATCTTCCCGAGAGTGTAAATATCCTGTGCCCAAAGAAGGCAACTGTGTCTGAAACACAGATACACGCCCACCAGTTGGAGACATCAGTTTAAAGGCAGCTTGCAGAGCTGGGCCTAATGCACTGTGTGTTTCTCTTGTGTAGGTAAACATATTTGGTAGTGTGTTCAGTAAGTCTTTAATTAGCTGGAAAATAGAATGAACAAGTACACTAAAATTTCAGCAATATTTTTAAAGCATATTATTCAGTATAGCTCTAGATGACTACAGTCAATTTTCAGCTCTGATCTATGAATCTGATTCTTCTAAATAAAATCCAAGATTCCCAAGAAAACAACATACACACCCACAAGCACATTTGTGGTGCTCCCTACCTATCTTATTCTAGGGCACGTTAACCTAACTGGATAAATTTCACCTGTATTACATCAGTTGGTGTTTTCTTTTGCCTTGCAAATAAATTATTTAAAATCAAGTTCTGAACATAGCAAAAGCTTTGCTTTATCTGATCAAATGTCTTCTGATTCTTTACAGAATCAAAGAAAGCAAAACTAAAATGTATATTGATGATAAAAATAAGTTTGGAAAAGTGCAAGATCTTTTAGATTCCATCTTAATTTGAACACCAATATAAATTAAATCAAAAGCAAAGAAGCTACCATTAATATTTTCAGTGTAACATTTATTGTTGTAAATTCCATTATATTTTATCTTACCTCTTTACTTTCATGCAGATTGACAAGTAAACTATCAGGCATAGGCAGGAAAACATCTATGAAGAAGACATGTTTTATTTTTGATTTATTGTAATTTTAAAGGTATGGAAAAATAGCAAAAATGGTCAGAAGCAATGTAATGCATTTCTACAAGTGAATTACATTTCTGTATATGCAAAAGAGAACAAATGTGTTAATCCTTAACTACATAGTACGATCTGACTAGTCTTTAGATTATCTTGCAGACATGAGTTGTGGAAAGAAAACACTACTCAATTCCATTATAATCAAACTGGTACAACTGAAGTAGTGTGTTCCACAAAATTGTATTATTCTAGAATACTTTAAAGTGAGCTAACTCCTGTTGAATTCTTCATTACATTTTCTCATTTTTATTCTTCAAGTTGTTTGGATAACTACCCATCTTACCATCAATTTCAGAAACAATGACCATCTGAGGCTGTGATAATCCTTCCTGCAAATTGTAGAACTGAACAGTGCTATCAAATGTTATGAAACCAATTTTCGTTCTTGAGTCTCCAGGCAACCTTAGCATTAAAATAAAAAACAAATGTGTCCTTCAGTACAGAGGTATGTTCCAGAATTTTCAGAGTTAATAAGTGGTAGTTATCTATCTTAATAAATATTTTTTTCTCCTAATGAACATTACCTAGCACATTATTAACTATTTTCTGTTATGGACCCAGATGTTATGAATGAAACCTGAACATGGTTGGATAAAATATTCTCCTCCTTCTGTGTAGTAAATAGAAAGCTACCTATCTTAAATTGTGAGATATGGAAAAAGAAAGAATTTTAACCTTCCAGTGCCTAGCTTTTCATTAAACACAGGCTGAACACACTGCTAAAGATATATCACTATTTCCTATAACATACTCTCATTAAGCTACTTGGATGTCACATTATCACTTGATTTCAAGTGGGAAAAAAACACAAGTTAGCTGGATTTCTTTTATGTCTGCCCAGCTCCTGTTACAATACTACCTATTTCTTAGATTTAAAGTCTTCCTTTCTTTCAAGCATTTCACAACTTCCTCTTTGTTTTCATGCCAATCATCTTCATGCCTGAAACAGTAACTACCATATTATATCCAGCAAATACAAAAAGTTCTTACTTGTCTAGGTTTTCCAGCAAAGACTGACACACAATTAATAAGTATCCAGCTTCTATTGCATTATGGGACACATCAAACACAAATAAATATACAGCAGGTTGTGGAGGACGAAGCTGTAAGATAAGATTGATTTTTACTAATGTGCTCACTAAATCTGTTATAGATATAAACAGCCATGCCATTTCTGTAGCCCGTATGTTTACAGATACATTTTAAAAGTATAAATTTACCATGTAGTCTGAAGAAGCGATGAATTCCACTGTAGAATTTTGGACCTCTGGACGCTTATGAGGCTCTCCATAGGATCTTGTCAGGGGATTGTACATAAATTCTTCAGGAACTAAATTATAAAATAAATGTATTTTATTTAAATCACTGAAGAACTTTAGCTGTTCAGATAACTAGTAATAAAATTACAAAACAAAGAAAGCAGCACAATAAAATCAATAAATAGAATATATAGAACATACTCTCATTTAAATTAGGAATAAAACAGGGTGCAAATCTAAAAATATAGACTACAATAATTAGAGTGCCTGGAAAAATACTTTCTGATAATGAATTAAGAAACTTGGAATGTCAGATAAGTTCCTCTATTGAAGATACAACTAAGAAGGCTACTTATCTCATCTCATATGTACAACTGAATGAAGACCTCAGATAAGATTCTTCCAGTAATTAGATATAAAACTAGAATACAATGCTATGATCCAAAAGGAAGGTTACTTTAAAATGAAAAAGTACCACAAGGTCACCTCTGTTCAAAGAGGGTCATATACGTCAAATTAAGCTTTTATTTAAGAATAGACAGCATACAAATAGAATGGATGAACAAATACACAAAGCTGATTAAAGGCACTTCAGGCTACTACTGCCATCTGAGCCTCCAGTACAATGATGAACACAAGAATACTCCACATCCCCTACGGGGAGAGCAACTCTGTCCACAGTATTGCAAGCACTCTCTACCCAGAAACACCATTTTTATGCTATCCTATATACTTTCAGAAAATCCATCTCATCTGGATCTTATTTATCCACACCAATGCTCTGCTCAAGCACTTGTTTAGATTATCTTCCTTCACTAGGATTAGTTGAAAAGTTGAAAGGCCTGTTGGGATAACTGAACATATTTTCAGATAACATTCTCTTGCCAGACTGGGAAGATCATATCCAGTTTGCCTCCTATTATATGTTTTGAGCTAATAACAGAGCAGATCAGCTTTACTGTTATCACTGAAGTTTTAAGATGCTATGGCATGTAAACTGACATTGTCTAGAGCAATCATCTGTGGCTTCTTACCACCAACTACAGAATAATTTCCAATAGCTCAGCTGGTAAATTGATAAGCAGTTGATGGGTACTTTACAAGCAAAAAATATTAAGTAATTACAACACATTCAGCATATTGTTATATGTTATTTTTCCTTCATTCTTGCTTTTTGCTACAACAGCAATTGGAAGTCCTAAAAGTGATGGTGCAGTAGAACTTTTGTTCTACTTTTCTGTCTGCCACCTTAACTGACTTCAGAAGTAGATTTCCAAAATTACACAAAAATTATCTGACATTTAATGTTGGAAACTTCAGAGGCACTGATCATATTGGTGAATGTTTAATACTTACCATCATTAACTCTGTAACACAAATTACACTTCCATCGCCTTTGGTCAATAAAAGACACAAAAGGATTGATGTAGGTTCTGCATGATCTACACCTCACAATCGTGTTTGATGTTATCACAGGCAATTGCTAATAAAGCAACAAAATTCGAGAATTAATTTAAAAGAAACCTTTTTCATAAGTTTTATTCTAATGCAATTTAAGCTTCCAGCAACCACTGTAAGTTGATCATACACTGTTCAGAGGCTAGGTGCTATAAACAAATATTCTTCTATAGTAAGGTAACAAATTAAGTAAGCTGGACAGTGCAGCCATCGAAGACAATACTCCAAAATTAACACTGTAAATTAATTTTCAAAATTTACTGAAAATCATTCAAGTAAATCCAAAATTTACTTGATTTAAATTCAAAAATTGCAATATTATATTGAAAATATTTTCCCAATTTTCAGGGGGGAATTTTTGTTTTGAAATGACTGACTCATTAATAGCCAAAGTAGTTACAGCTTCCATCACTTAAAAACTACTGTACTTAATAAAATTTATACATTTGTATAATATATAAACTGAAAACACAATCACCTTATTCAAGTTTAGCTAAGTAAGAACTTGTGGCAGTAAAAAATTATTTTACCGTTAGATCTCTGAAGGGATGTAGAAGCAATCCCAAGGGAAGTTTTGCTTTGTTTAACAATGCTTGAGTCTGAGGAATATTTGTCAAAGTGCATCGAAATGAGCTACAGAGAAATCATAAATACACATTTTAATTATTTTGAGTAACAGTCCTGATTGTTCTACAGAAAAAATCCTAAGTGTTCAAGAGACACATTTACTTATTACACCTATTTATATGCCGCCAATTTCTCAACAACACTCAGCAGCTTACAGTCAGACTATTACAGTACACTTATCCCCCCATTAGCTGCGTTTGGACTTCCTGTTCATCTGGGGCCTTCCTTCCGCTATTCTGGCCTTCACCTCACACCCAGCAGATCTAGTGCTGGCGCTGGCTCCCGCTTATCCTCACACAGCCAGTTTCCCACCAAAGTGAAACCCATTTATCTCCTTGCAATACTGCATGCTTTTAAACTGCGAGGTGGGCAGGAGCTAGAGGCAAGTAATGGGAGCTCACTCTGTCACGCGGTGCTGCAGCTTGAACTGCTGGAGCACTGGCCCTTTTCTAGTCAACTACTTTGTGTCATTAAGCCATTGTGCCACCGCATCTCCTTCTACTATACATTACTGTACCAGAGCTTGCCAAAGATCCTAGACAATGCAAAATCATGTATGTTCATTACTCTTGTGACCTTGGAAACTCCAGAGACCTTGAGTATGTTGGAGAAGGTCTACTGAGATTAAACAGACAATTTATTACTAAAATATTTTAAAATCCAAAAATAAATTCGGACTTACTCAAGAAATATGAAATGGAAAATTATATACCCTCTCTTGCCAATCTATGTCTTCAAGCATTAGGGAAAGTCAGATATGTTTTATGTCAGGAATATTTGCCAAAGTTCATCAAAAATTATTTAGTGGGTTTATTATGCTCCTCAAAGAATGTTTAAAATGGGTTGGTTGACATCCATTTTATGGTGGAAACAATACATTTGAAGAAACTGTTATATAATTGCCCACTGGTAATTCCCTATTGGATATACACTATTACTATAGTGAACCAACTTTTTGAAAAGAAACTAAGGGTCATAGATGTTAATATTTTCTTAAAATATTCCCAGTGGTCAGTAGTGGTAGGAGCACTTGGGCTATGCCTCCTAAACTGGCAGATTGGCTCCAACAGATCCAGAAGCAACATCAAAGCTCTGTCTAGAAGAGTGTGGTGCTAGGAATAGCTAAAATACTGTGCAGAACCCTCAAATTCCAAGGCCTCAAGGACCCAAGACTGAGAAAGACAGGAGGAAAAGGAAATTAAAAATAAATAAATATCTGGATACCTAGTGATTATGAGATTTATCATACATCTAAAGTTTGGATATATAGAGCATTGCAGAAAAGGTGATTATATATCAAATTCTGAAAACTGGCATAATAAAATCTATTAATTCATAGCAAATTGATTTTCAGTCAAAGGATAAATAAAATCAGTTTTTTAAATACATGGCTGAGGTTCAATTCACCATTCCAAAATTTATATTGGACTTTCAGAGGAAGGTATATTTATTTATTTGTTTAAACTGGATTTCTGAGAGAAATATGGCAAACCAAAGATGGCTGTGGAAGAAGGAAGCGAGGAGCCAGAGGTGAAGCAGGGATCCAGTCTTGAGTTGCTACATTTGCACAAGTTATAAATGGATCAAGGATCCAGATACATTTGGAATACTGACATTTTTACAATATGACTTTGGAATTAATTATAAAGAACAGCTTCTTGTGAAATACTGAAGGAGACTTTTAAAGAATGGAGGGAGAAATTAGTAGGCATAATATCAACAAATGTCAATAATAATCTTACAGATGTAGAACAGATTTTCTCTGACAAGATAGAGATAGTATCAAAAGAAGATTTACAAGTGACAGGCAAAAGAAAAGGATGTTTCACTAGATTTCTAAAAGAAATATGCTGATGTTTCAAAATTCAAGATAGAAATATAAATGATAAACCAAGAGAGTGACCTGGACAAATTTTATCTCCAGGTCTTACAAAGAGGCTTATTAAAGCTTTGAAGAACTCTGTGCAAGAGAACTAATAAAAAATGGAGAAAAAACAAATTCCATGACAATATTTGAATGAATTAAAGATTAAAACTGTAAGAAACAATAAGAAAAAAATATAAAGTCGTTCAGTTTGATCAAGGTTATGCACTCAGCACATTTAAACAACATATCCAGCACTTGGAAGCCCAACAGGACCAGCCTCCCTAAGAATGTTTATATGAGCAGGCAAACCCCTTTTTACAAACCTATAAGACACTTACACTACATAACTGTTTCCAAATCCTGAATAGCATTGACTTTAGCATGCTTCAAAGTTTTTAGTTTGGAAGGGTTGACATAAAGAAGTTGTAGCTGAAACTGTTTCCTTATTGACAAGGAGTTGCTAAAACTACAGTTCATGCCCAATATACTATACCATCTAAAGGTCTCAAGAATCTGTCTTATGAAACACTTACCTGGTGAAACACTCAGGAAATTCTGATCTTTTTATGCACAGTTGTTATCAGATCAATATGATCTGTCTCCTTGAACATAGCTGAATTTTGTTATACTATCTGTAAAATTAGGCAGCCTTTTATAATAAATTGATGAACCTACCAACAATTGTTATATTTTGTCTTGCCTTTTTTGTTTTTATTTTTGATGTTTTATTTGCAATTTGGTCACTGACCATAATAACTAGGACACATTCTAAGACCAGTTTTTCAGAGAAATTAAATTACAAGCATACAAAAAATTTTATCATTTTATACCTACTCTGGGCTGCAGTTCAATTTTTTCAGATCAGAGTTCAAATTAGGCAAAGGAGGTGGAATTGGAGCACTAGGCAGAATATTTTTTTCCTGAGTAAGGTTCACTGGTCTCAGATTCTCTGGCCGCTGTACACTAAGTCCTCCCAAACTAGCTGATAGTTGATTCATGGTAGGATATACCTGGGGAAAAATTTTTTTAAAAAAAGTATGAAAATAAACATTCAAAACGTCTGAAAATGAATTCCTTGATCAGAATTTGTTTATCTTCATTAATATGTGCAAATATCTGAGTTCTAGGAATATGCTGAGATGCGAAGGAAGAAATGGTCTCCGGAACTTTCAAACTTTTATTCTGAGCTCTTGGGACCAAATCCCTAGCGCCCATCATCAAAGTAGTTAAAGGACCTCAATATTCCTTTTCCTCATGTCCCCCAGTGATATTTTCCAGGAACTTCAACTCCTATTATCTACACTGCAACACTTAAATTTCCGTTCCAATCTGGGTTGGATTCAGAAGACCACTTTTAAAATAGAACTAAGCGGAAGCCTGTTTCCCCCCTCCTTCTCTCCCTGAAAGCTGAATCCCCTTTCACAACAGCTGTTCAACAGCTGCTGAATGAAAAGGGAAGTGACAGGGAGAAAAAGCAATCCTATGTTAAAAGTCAAATGGATAAACATTCTGTTCCAACTCTGCTCAATTTTCATATCATCATGAAAACGTGGTGGTAGTGAGGACTTGCCAGGGAAGGTCAGTTTCCTTTTATCAAATTCCATAAGCATATCTCCTTCAGTCTTCAAGCCATTTTTACCCCAAAACTTTTCCTGTGTGATCAGTCATTCTCAATGGGCATCCTAATTCAAAGGTGCAGCATTTAAGAGAAATGTGACAAAATATTTTATATGCAATATATGAAATGTGACAAAATATTCTATATGAACTGCAATGGATTTATCTGAAGTTTTTAAATCAAAGTATATAATTTTTATTGGTCTAAAATGGAAGAAATAAGTTACAATGTACTGTATGCTTCAGACACCCAGGAAGTCTTTTTGCCAAAAAAGTACAGAGTTGTGAATGCCTGACAGCCCAATTTCTTATGCATAGTAAAGAAGGAAAAAATTGTTACAAAAACATTTCAGTTTAGACTGATTAAGGACCCAAACCAACTTATGGATTAGCCTTACTAACTTTCCCCCATAAAACAGCAGGGAGAAATAACAAACAGGGCCATTCTATCAATCTTGTTGAAAAATCAGTTGTCTCCTACCTATTTTTAAAGTATTTAAATATCCATTATAAAACTGCTAATTCAGTTTAAGAAATGATGCTCATATTCATCTCTCTCCTCTTTCATTCTTGCATCTTCCTTTTCGATTATAAATTGCCAGGTCAGGACTGTTTTATTTTTAACCAATCATATGTTAGCCAGACTGTGACCCATTTCAGTGGAAGAGGGATAAGAGCTCTAAGGAAAATAATCAGGGGAAATTGCTGCTGAGCAAGATTATGCTGAGCACTAGCTACTGTCTTTCTAAATGTTCTTTAAATCAGCTGACCACCCAAACTGAGATATAATAATAAACATTCTTACAAGTCATAATCATGCTACTAAGAACACCAAACATTTTTTCCTATGTGAGATAATAAAGAGAATGGTAGAAGGAGGTAATTTCTAGATTTTCAAGCTTCAATTAACGTTCTCTCTTGCCGTAAATATTAGCATGTTTCAACGTATATAGGCAGATAGGTTTGAATTCTATCTTTTCTTAGGAGAACAAAACAATTTATTTATGAATTTACTTCATTAAATTGGATACCTGCTCCTAGACAAAGGGGAGATTACGAAGTCTCAGTTAAAAGAAAAACATAAAATATACATTGAATATGATTAAATTTTTTCTTTAACTGAAATACAGAAAGCAATTTTCTAACTAAATATATCACCATTCTTACCTTAATCATTTACCCTTTCTTATTCAATTTATGTCTCACAAGTTTCACTGGGGACATAACATTTTAGAGAATTTTCTGGTTTCTAACCTGGGGATACTGAGAAAATCCAGAACTATATCCAGAGTTACTGGGTTGTGCAGCAGGAGATGGTAAAGGTGGTGTCACATTCTGATATCCTGGCTGAAGAGTAGGATATCCATAACCAAAAGACTTAGAGCCTTTAGACATCTGAGGAACAGAGGAAATAGGGGGTGGGCTAGTTGCTGCAGAACATGTTTCTACACAGGAAAAAAAAGATTAAAATCACTTTTTTTCTTATAAAACACAAGCATCAAAATATACAGAGCTGAGAATGGAAGCATAATCCATCTATTATTAGCAAAACTATGGACTTACACACGTTATATTCTTTAATTAATAAAATGAAAAATGCATTTGTTTCTAAATCAATGAAAGACATTGTGTATACCTTTTTCCAACTGACACATTTCAAATGATTCAAACAATATTTCAACACATTTCAAATTATTTCAAACAAGACAGCCAGAGAATTGAACGAGGTCCTTTCTATATTTAACTGAAAAAAGACTACTTATTAATCTTCAGTGCTTATTTGATTGTAGTCTTAAAGCAAGGTTATTTTAAGCTACATTGGATAAAAATAAGGGAATAAATGAACCCTAAAATTTGATTTGGGATTCTATTTTGGAAATATAGTAAATGGATATCTTTGACTTTAGTTCATTTAACAGACTATACAATTTGGTCTAAAAGAAAAAAGCTAGATTTCTTGCTCATATTGATTAACTCCAGGAGCTTTATAAATGATCACATGTGCAGTTTTTAAAGAATGGAATGAAATTTGCAACTACAGTGGTGCCTCACAAGACGAGATCCGTTCTGGAAGATTAATCTGTTCTGGAAGAACGCTCTTAGCGTGAAATGCTCATAAACAGAAACGTAGTTTCCCATAGGAAACAATGGAAAGTCAGATAATCCGTCCCACACCCCCAAAAATATTCATTTTCAATGGAATTTGAGGTAGAAATGATTGTCCCTAACATCTGAAACAAGTAACCATGAT
>JANHZU010006888.1:23060-33281 GCA_032468055.1 Acrochordus granulatus | reverse complement strand
CCCTGATGGCCTTCCAGAAGGGCCTTAAGACCTGGCTCTGCGAGATGGCATGGGGCTCCAGCGGGATCATCATCTTGGAGGTGGCTGGTTGATCACTAGCCACCCTCACACCCCCATTTTTTTACTAATTTTAATATTTTTTAGCCCACCTCTCAAGTCCATCGGGTTTTTTATTTTATTTATTTTTTTTCAATTTTTAATTGATGTTTTTAATGGTTGTTTTTGATTTTAATACCGAGAGTCTCCGGATTTCGGCAGCATAGAAATGTAACAAATAAAATAAATAAATGTAAACTTATATGGATTATATGCACTTTACATAGTGCTAATTATATTTAAAAACCAAAAAGGGGAAGACGCTTCTATATTTTGTCATCGGTAAAGTACTGAGGTTGTCTTCTAATAATTGTATGTACATGCATAGCAAATTTCTAGAAGTCAGTCTTCAACAAAAGTAATATATCGCTTCTTGCACACTTGAATGTATGGTTGCAAAATACTAGGACATTGATTTTTATTTATTCCCAGTGAATACAACCATTAGACTTACTACTTCTGTATTGTTGTGATTATATTTTCATAAATACTTTAAAATTATTAAAAAAAGATAATTCTAGAAGAGAATAAGTAGATGAAGAAAATTTCTTGAGATATTCAATTAATGCTCAATATAACATGAATAAAGACAACCATTCCAGAAATAAAACACAGTGATATAGATAAGTATTTAATTTCTAACCCCTTCTTTTTAGTCCAACCAGTTTATAATACAGTATTTATTAACATAAGCTTTTTGAAACCGTATTCTAAATGTTTAAATTTGCCTTGCTGTATTTTATATATAGGGGGTGCGGGGGTGCAAGCAGTTAAGATGCTGGATGTGTCGGCTGGAAGGTTAGCAGCCTGAGTTCGAGACCCTAGCACTGCCATACAACAGGGTGAGCTCCCATTGTCTGCCTAGCTCCTGCCAACTTGCAGTTTAAAAGCATGTAAAAATGCAAGTAGATAAATAGGTATCACTTTTAGTGGGAAAGATAACAGCATTCCGTGCACCTTGATGTACAGTCCTGCCAGCCACATGACCACAGAAGTATCTTTGGACAACACTGGCTCTTTGGCTATGAAACGGATATAAGCTCTGCCCCCTAGAGTTAGCCACGACTGGCAGATAAATCTTTATTTTATATATAGTATATACGAGAGCCATTTTTGCTTAAATTTAGTACAACTTCTTTTCTAATTTCATCATTGCTGCACATTTTTCAAGCCCTCAATCAAATATTCTCAGTATATCTTTTTTCCAATGTTGTGATACTGCTTGAATCATTGTGAAATCAAGTATTTGGTGTTAAATGTTTGTTAAAGTATTCTGGTTTAGATGCACTTTTACAGTATAAAAGAATTTAATGTATAGTAGGCAAAATAGAATTCAGCAATGGGAACAACTTCTAACGACAGAATATTCTTTAAAAGAGTATTAAAGTATTATTTTAAAGTCCCTTTGGAGGTAACTTTAGACCTTTACTAGAATATATGCTTTATGTGAAAGCTCTTCTTTAATATTGCAGTGTTACCCTGAAATGCTTACAAGACCTTAAATGCATGAAAATTACAGTAGATGTTTTCTCTCTCTTTGTGGCCTGTGGATTTTAGTGGCTCAGCATGGCTGATGCTGGCATGAGTGACTAAAAGCAGAAAAAAATCCTCAATGCTGGTCTTGAATGGCAGCTGCTCTGTCAAGAAGCCTGATAAGCTGACCTGACTGGTAGCCAGGACTAATGTGAGAAGATTTTTTGACAGGTGTCCCATTGGTGCAGCAAAGTTCATAGGTGTTGGGGACTAAAGCCCTGGAGGAGACATCCATCTCTTCAGTTGCTGTGGGATATGCAGAGAAACCCTGGTGTCTGGGGAAAAACATTGGGGAGCAATAGATGTTTCAGGAGAGCAGGAGAAAATTCAAATTACATTGAGCATACTACATAAAGTTCAGCCTTTTATTTTCACAGACAATCAAGCCCAGCAAATGGGGGAGGGAGATAGAGAGTAAGAAGGAAGCAAAAGAAAGAGAGGTGGAAATCACTGGGAGGGAGACCTGGGAAGAAACCTTATACCAGGACTGTTGTTTAGCCCTGTTGTAAATACTTGCTGTAAAGAACTGTATATAGTAAAAAGGATACCCTCCAGTGTCATGTGTTTCTGTGCCCTCCTCTGCAATAAACATACCTAGTTTAAAAAACAAACAAACCCTGCAACACCGAACAACAATTCAGGTACAGCACAAATGCAGACACTGGACTCTTGCAATATTGGTATTACTTGACTATATTAGATTTGACCTAAATCATAATCTAAAGTTTCAAATGGTTCTCAAGGGCAAGCCCCACATACAGTAAATGTGGTAGTTGTAAGGTGACAAGGACATAAGTGACCATCAATAAGGTCTCTCATTCTAGAGACAGTTACAATGGCACACTAGTCAAAGTTGGGCAAAGAATAAAATGGCGTGACTTCTGGCTTTCTAGCAGAAGCTATAAATCATATATGAAAAAAATTGTGCAGCATGCTCTGTGTAAGTCAGTTCTGTTTTGAGTTAGAGTCTTGTTAGGAACAAACCTGGCCTTGTTTCTTCTCATGTATTTGTTTATTAATCTTCTGCCCAACTCACTCAAGCGACTCTGGGCGTCTCACAAATAATAATATAAACTTACATACAATGCCTTAAACCACAATGCAAAATAAAGTTAACAACAGAAAGTAGACATAACAGATAAGATACAGTTAAGAAGAACAAGATGGGGAGGGCTGGAATAAGAGATTGAGCCATCAATAAAGCACCCATTTCGTTGATGGCAAGTGGCTATCCAGCTCCCAAACCAGCCGACAGAGTCATATCTTCAGCTATTTCTGGAAGCCAAAGGGGGGGGCTGGGCTGATTTCACCCTGGATGGGATGATGTTCCAGAAGGCAGGCACCATGGCAGAAAAGGCCCGTCACCTGGACCCAATCAGCTGAAATTCCCTGGCTGATGGGATCCAAAGCATGCCCTTACTGCTCACATAGGTGGGATGGTCTGAACCCATTGGGGTGAGACAGTCTCTTAGGTAACCTGAACCTATGCCATGAAGGGCTTTATAGGTGATAACCAACACCTTGAACTGTACCTGGAAACAGACCAGCAATCAGTGCAACTTGTGTCTGCGCAGCTGCACTCTGTCCCAGCTGTAGTTTTCAGATACCCTTCAAGAGTAGCATTGCAGTAATCCAGTTGTGAGATAACCAGGGCATGAGTGACTGAGCAGAGGGACTCCCAATCCAGGTATGGATGTAACGAGTACAACATAGAGTTGTGCAAAGGCTCTCCTAGCTGGATTGCTACCTGTTCATCGAGTAGGAGTTGTAAGGTTGTGAGTCAAAGAAAATTTTTTATTGTAAGCCACCAAGAATCATTTTGAATTGGGTAGCATATAAATTTAATACATAAAACCCCCAAAAAATAGCTTTCAGGTCCCCCAATGAGGCACCACCTTGATCTGGTTGTAGAGCTTGTGTACCTGTGTGCTCTGAGGAAATCGAAAACTGTGTGGGAGATTCAACCATACTGGACAGATCTCATCAGAGAAGCTGGATCAAGAGTGCCGCCCTCCCTTAAAAATATGTTGAGACATATTTTACAGAAAATCAAACAGTCTTGGTCATTGCCCAGCTCAAAAAGGTTTGCATTAGATGTTGGAGTTCCTGGACATCAGGTGAAAAATTGGCTACAGGACTTCATTGGAGAAGGAAATGACAACCCACTCTATTATCCTTGCCAAGAAAACCCCATGGATATTAACAAAAGTTTAAATGACATGACACTGAAAGATGAAACCTTCAGGTCAGAAGGTGTCCAATATGTTAGAGAAGAGCAGAGAGCAGTTACAAGTAGCTCCAGAAAGAGTGAAGTGGCTGGGCAAAGCCAAAACGATGCTCTGCCATGGATGTGTTTGTAGGTGAAAGGAAAGTCCAATGCTGTAAAGAACAATATTGCATAGTAGGAACCTGGAACATAAGATCTATGAATCAAAGTAAGCTGGATGTGGTCAAACATGAGTTGGCAAGATTGAATATCAACATCTTGGGAGCAGTGAACTAAAATGGATAGGAATGGATGAATTTAATTCAGATGAGCACTATACCACTGTGCACAAGAATCCTTTAGAAGAAATGGAGTAGCCATCATAGTCAATAAAAGGGAACAGCAATGCTGAGGTACAGTCTCAAAATCAGCAGAATGATCTTGGTTTGAATCCAAGGCAAACCATTCAACAACACAGTAATCCAAGTCTATGCCCCAACCACTGATGCCGAAGAGGCTGAGGTTGACCAGTTCTATGAAGACCTACAACACCTTCAAGAACTCACACCAAAAAAAGATGTGTTTTTCATCATAGGGGATTGGAATGCTAAAGTAGGAAGTCAAAAGATAACTGGAATAATAGGCAGGATTGGCCTTGGAGTACAAAATGAAGCAGGGCAAAGGCTAACAGAATTTTGTCAAGAGGAAACACTGGTCATAACAAATAAACTTTTCCAATAACCCAAGAAATGACTCTACACATGGATACCACCAGATGGTCAACACTGAAATAAGATTGATTATATTCCTTGCAGCCAAAGATGGAGAAGCTCTATACCATCAGTAAAAACAAGACCTGAAGCTGATTGTGGCTCAGATCTTGAGCTGCTTATTGCAAAATGTAGGCTTAAATTGAAGAAAGTAGGGAAAATCACTATGCCGTTCAGGTATGACCTCAATGATATCCCTTATGAATATACAGTGGAGGTAAGGAATAGATTTAAGGGATTAAGTCTGATAGAGTGCCTGAAGAATTATGAATGGAGATGCACAACATTGTACAAGAGGTAGCTACTAAAATCATTCCAAAGAAAAATAAATGCAAGAAAGTAAAGTGGCTGTCTGATGAGGCTTTATAAATAGCTGAGGAAAGAAAGAAAGCGAAAGGCAAGGGAGAAAGGGAAAGATATACCCAACTGAATGCAGATTTCCAGAGAATAGCAAGAAAAAATAAAAAGGCCTTCTTAAATGAACAAATGCAAACATTGGCCACAGGATTGAAAAAGGTCAGTTTATGTTCCAATCCCAAAGAAGGGCAATGCCAAAGAATGTTCAAATTACCATGCAGTTGCACTCATTTCACAAGCTAGCAAGGTTTTGCTCAATATTCTACAGGCTAGGCTTCAGCAATATGTGAACCAAGAACTACCAGAAGTACAAGCTGGGTTTCTAAAAGCAGAGATACTAGAGATCAAACTGCCAATGTTTGCTGGATTATGGAGAAAGCAAGGGAATTCCAGAAAAACATCTATTTCTGCTTTATTGACTGCTAAAACCTTGATTGTGTGGATCACAACAAACTGTTAAATTCTTAAAAGAGAGAGCAGTACCAGACCTCCCTCCCTGTCTCCTGAGAAACTTGTATGCTAATCAAGAAGCAACAATTAGAACCAGACATGGAACAACAGATTGGTTCAAAATTGGGAAAGGAGTATGACAAGGCTGTGTAATGTCACCCTGCTTATTTATGCAGAGTACATCATACAAAATGCTGGGCTGGATGAATCAAAAGTTGGAATTAAGATTCCCAGAAGAAATATCAAACCACCTCAGATATGCAGACAATACCACTCTAATAGGAGAAAATATAGAGGAACTAAAGAACCACTTGAGGAGAAGAGTAAAAGAGGAGAGTACAAAAGCTGACTAACTAAGATCACGGCAACTGGTCCCATCACTTCCTAGCAAGTAGAAGGGCAAGAAATGGAAGCAGTGGCAGATTTTCTTGGGCTCCAAGATCACTGCAGATGATAATTGCAGCCATGAAATTAAAAGACACTTGCTCCTTGGGAGGAAATTATGGCAAGCCTAGACAGCATATTAAAAAGCAGAGATAACACCTTGCCAACAAAGGTCTGTACAGTCAAAGCTATAGTTTTCCCAGTAGTAATGTATGGCTGTGAGAGTTGGACCATAAGGAAGGCTAAACGCTGAAGAATTGATGCCTTTGAGTTGTGGTGCTGGAAGAGACTCTTGAGAGTGCCTTTGACTGCAAGGAAATCAAACCAGTCAATCCTACAGGAAATCAACCCTGATTGTTCATTGAAAGGTCAGAAACTGAAGCTGAAGCTCAAGTACTTTGGCCACATGATGTGAAGTGAGTACTCATTAGAAAAGACCGTGATGTTGGGAAAGATTGAAGGCAAAAGGAGAAAGACAGTAGAGGATGAGATGGATGGATAGCGTAGTCAGTGTGATGGGTGTGGGTTTGGGCAGACTCCATGAGGCAGTGCAGGGAGTCCATGGGACCGTGAAGTGCAGGGACTCCATGAGGCAGACAGGGAGTCCATGGGACCGTGAAGGGTCGGACGCAACTGTGTAACTGAACAACAAGCTTTCAGGTACCAGCTCAGGATGACTGCTTATCTTTAGCCCAAAATGTAGACTAATATATATTAACCATTGGGAAAATGAGATGGCTGAATGTGCTTCTATGAATGATTCTTGTTTTACATGTACACTAAGAAGCTAATAAACTACTTTCAAATGTAGTTTTTGTTTGTATGGAAACATCTGCTAGTAAATTCAGATTTTCTGGCAATTAGCAAACAGGACTTCAAGCAGCTCTGCATAAATTTAGCTCCCTTTCTTTTATAATGTGGTTATATTTGCTAGAACAGTCTGTTCAATTTATACTCAGTTAAAACATTGGCTTAAAAAGACATCAGTTTACTTGCCAAGCTGAGATTTTTTAATGCAGTCTGTCTTCTGCAGTGCTAATTCTGTGATGTTTGTGCGCTCTCTGATTATTGGTAAATTACTCCAAATTATTTCTAATCGATGCCAATAAATTTATCACCTGCTATACAAAATTTCAGTTGTGTGATACAGCCGTTTTCTCCATTTTGCTTGTTTATTTTATTTTTTCTTAGAATTCTTAAAATTGCTTGGGGCCTATTCAACTATACTACAAACATAAATGCAACATCACATTATTTAGAAATTTAGAACAGAAACTTAGATTGGCCTCCAATTTAAAAAAATAGGAAAGTTTAATAAAACTTGGTAATAGATCTATAATCCATCTGAACCTCTAGAGGGACTTTTGTAAAAGCAGTGAGGGAAATTCATTTGGGCTAAAACGTTTTAGTGAATTTAAGCAATTATTTCTTTCAACATCTTGCAGAAATGAGTGTGAGATCACATCACAAAACACTTTTGTATATTTTATTTATATCCCACTTTTATTATTTTTGTAAATACACCAAGGTGGAAAATGTGTCTAACTACTCCTTCCTCCTATTTTCTCTGCAACAACAACTATGTGAGATGAATTGAGCTGAGCAAAAGTGACTGGCCCAAGTATTCAATTGGCTTATATGACTAAATTGGTTTTCTGCTTTTTATCCTTGTGTCTTAACTACTAGACTAAACTGGCTTTCTGGATAGAGTTTGGACTTCTTTTCTTTCTCTTTTTTAAAGTTAGTTTTTTTTCTTATATGTAAAACCTACTTACGGGATTACAGTTCTTAGGTGTGCCATTTCCAGTCTCAAAATATTGAAATGCAAATTTTCAGGAATTTCAATACTAACTTCAGAGCTCCAACTACCACAAAAAAGGAGGCAGGGTTACCTTTTGCCTACTCCTGCTCTGCACAGAGAATTAATTTTCCTGTATGATTGTTGTTGTTTTTCTGAATTTTATCAAAGTAATTATTAAATATTTTTTCAGTTTTGCACATTTCATGAGTGATAAGACTAATTTCTTTGATGAAGAAACTCCAGTTCTATTCTTAATATTGCCAAATAAGGATGATATCCCTCTCTGGAATTCTGAAGAACTACCATCTGATCAGGTCTGTAAAACTGAGTTACTGGAACAAAAACCTGATTTGGTTAAAGCAATTTGCAATGACATAAAATCTGCTTTTATTTGCAAAATTTTGTGTGTGCTCCCAAAAATTTATTTAGTAGTTGAAAAGACAGCTTTAAATAAAGATGCTGGGAATATATGAGAGATTAGTTTAATTTTCAATCAGCATGGTATTTTAAAAATGAATGTCCACTAGGAGATGCTGCTGTACATCAATAAATCCTAGCTTACTGCTTGAGAAGATAGCTTCATAGCAAAATTCTTAAAGAAATAAAAAGGAATATGGAGTGAACAATTTTGTTTGATTTTTTTAAATCCCACATTTCATTATACAAATTAAAATATACTGCTGAAAAAATGAGATTGCTGTATTTTCTTGAACAATAATAAATACATTAGTTATTATCACTGTATGGAAGTAAATATCACGAAGCACACAAGCCTCCAGCACAGAGAGACTTCCATCATAAACAGGAGCATAAGCTTTGGTGGGGGGACATTACTTTTTGAGAAGCCCAGACATTCTACTTAGTTAGCTGACATATCCCATTGGAATTAGCCCAATTCTATAGATCTGATATATAATCATTGCAAATAACAGAATTTTTTTGCAAGAAAGATACCACCTCAGTTGATACAGTTAATGAATCCCAACAAATGGTTGCATTATTTGCACTATTTGAAATATTGTATTTCTATGGAAAATGTGGTAATTGGTTCCAGCTGGTCAGAAATATGCAATGAAAAATTCTAAACCTATTTTTTTTATTATCTATCTATCTATCTATCTATCTATCTATCATATATCTAATCTGTTTAAATGAAACATTACAATAAAGGATAAAAATGTTTTTATGGTTAAATTATAAGTAAAATAAAATAAAAAAATAAGAAAGCAAAATAAAAGCAAAAAATTATATCATATATTCAGACATTCCAACATCTCATCCTATTTCAGCATTGCTATGACCATGTTTATGTTTAATACCATCACATTTTTGTTCTCATGAAATAAAGAGCCGCTTCTTTTTTATAGTTGCATTGTTTTCCTCAGATGTAATATTTCTCCATTTTTCACACACAGCTGTATCTGAATATGTGCAATCCCCAAATGCACATGCAGTAGCCATGCATAAACTGATTTTGAATCACATTAAACATAACCTGATATCAATTTATAATTCACACTAAATTGAATATCATAGTATTCAAACTTGCACTAACTGCGACCTACCTGCACTGAAATATGGATAATATGAAATACCCTAATAGGCATGGAAAAATTGAAGATTCTTTCATGGCTAATATACTATGATCAGCATCATAGTATATTAGCCATCGTTTTTTAATTTTGTTTTAATGGGGGGTTTGTTTTTATTTTTATTGTTTTTAATATGTTGTTTTTTATTGTTAGCCGCCGAGAGTCTTCGGATTTTGGCGGCATATAAATTTAATAAATAAATAAATCATTCTTTAAGGTAAATGATATTAATCTGATTTTCAAAAGATATAGAATATTTACATGACACCATTTTGTTCTGTACATATCTGCAAGAAAACTAACAACCATCAGTTCTAATTAATGAAGAAGGAAAAAAAGAAATTGCATTGTTATGTATATGGTGCTCTAACTTTTAAAGCAGTTGGTCTTTAAACTTCCTGGTAAAATGCAGTCTGGGAACAAGAAAAACACATTTCATGCAACACTATAAAATTATGGGTGAACACAGGTCCCTTGGTTGTCTTCTTTAAGAAAACAATTCCTGTCTGCTGGTCCCTCACAAAGTAGAGACAGATGCAGTTTGATAGGAGATCAGCTCTGGAAAGTTTTGAAAGGAAATATATTTAAGAAGGGATTAGAAGAAGGAAATGAAGGAGGCTTGGCATGTGAGGAGCTCTGATGAAGTATTTCAGTTAGATCCATAAATGACTAGACAGCATGCGGAACAGCTTCATCAAAGGAGTTATCAGACACTTGATCCGCAAGTGTCAGACTTGGAAAGTCCCATTGCTGGCTGTCACTGACATGTTGATATAGTAGAGCAAACATCTGAAGGAGACTTCTGGATTCTTATAGTTACTGGAAGTGCAAAACATATGTGGCATTATTTTGGAAAGGAACAGACAATATTTATTTACAGTGGAACCTTGGATTGTGAGCCTAATTCGTTCCGGAAGAATGCTCTTAATCCAAAACGTTCTTATACCAAAGCGAAGTTTCCCATAGGAAACAATGTAAAGTCAGATGATCTGTTCCACGCCCCCAAAAATATTCATAAAAAATCATTTTCAA
>JANHZU010006887.1:262742-272922 GCA_032468055.1 Acrochordus granulatus | reverse complement strand
TGATGCTGGGAAGGATTGAAGGGAAGAGGAGAAGGAGATGGCAGAGGATGAGATGGATAGATAGCATAGTCAGTGTGATGGCCGTGGGCTTGGGGGTACTCCGGGAGGCAGTGCAAGACAGGGGAGCCTGGCGTGATGCAGTCCAGGGGTGGTGAAGTCAGACACGACTGCGCAACTGCACAACAACAACTCCATCTGTGCATCTGTCAACTGCTTATTTTCCTAGGTTTGCACAGTGGCCACCACATGAGCACAGGGGTAAAATCAGTGTCTTTAAACACAACATGCAAGTTCCCTTCCACATGCCATATTATTAGGCTATTGCATCAATAGACCAAAAAAAACTGGAGAAAAGAAACAGCAGGAAGAAAATAGGGAGGAGAATGTTCAGATGAACATTTTGATTATGGGCTTCTCAGACCTTATAAAAAAATCTGTGCTCTCAGGGTGAATCCTGGCTGAAGGTTACAAAGGAGGCTGAATAAAGTATACAAGCAATAAATTTGTAGGAGGCATTAAACAAAATTCTTGTTCAGTTTAAAAGCAAAAAGGGTTTACATCCCTCCAAACATTCATTTGGAGGCAATTTTTGATCCCAATCTTAGATCAAGATTTTCATACCTTGGCTATGACAGGAAAGCCCTTGCATAATTAAGAGAGCAATGCTTCCCAGGTCCCTCTCTGGAAACTTTTCTCATACCTAAAAACAACAGTATTTTTCAAAGAATTTCGTAGTTTTTAGGGACTGATTCATTTTTATAGCTGAGTCAAACAAATAAACAGTCATTTGGGTGCAAAAACTCTCTTGTAGCTTAGATCTGATAGTCTGTGTCAGCCGAAGACTTATGGTATGTGGAGGTCGGGGGAAGACGCCACTAACACAGCTGTCTTGGTTTCCTTAAAATCAGATAAGGTCACAAAAATTCCCAAAAGAGAAAGCAGAAAGCCCAACATAACAGAAGAAAGAGGCTGGAAGGTGGAAAATGTCTTTTTTCAGGTAAGGAAAACTGGTCAGAAATAGAAAAAGGCCTCTCGGTACAGCAATGTAACACATTCATTTGGTTTTAAACGTCATGCCTAAGCCATCTTGGTCTAGCAATTAAGGGACCAGACTAGAAACCAGACTTTGACTTCGAATCCTGCCTCAGGCATGAAAACCAGCTGAGTGACTTCGGACCAATCGCTCTCTCTTCGCCTGGCCCACCCCACATGGTTGCGCTTGTTTGGGAAAATAGGAGGAGGAAAGCGTATTAGGAACATTCGCCGCTTTGAATTATTTATAAAATAATAAAGGCAGGATAAAAACAAATTAAAATAATGTTCTTGCTCATATCTGCCAAAATGTCTCTGTTCCTTTCATTGCCTCACAAAAGAAAGCAACTCAGGGAAAAATATTTTTTTTTACCTAATTTGTCACTGATTTTTTTTTCTTCCACCTTTTAACCGTTCAGGCTTCTTGGTTCCAGTAATGAGCAGATGGAAATCTTTCAGAGGAATTCTTTACAAAACAACGATACCACGACTGCAAAAAAACAGAAACCCTTAAAAATGCTAACTGAGCTTTATCGTGTGAATACCCTAGACTAAATTCCGTATGCAGGCATCTGCAGGGGTGATGGGGAGTCACAAAAAATGTCAAGATGATGGCAAATCTGATGCAAATAAGGGGCGGGGTTTCAATTGCAGTCTTGATGTTTTCAACTGTAAAATATTTCATGACTTCCCCTTATAAAATACTATAACGCCCCCCTGCAGTATTTCCATTTATTTTTCTATTTACTAGAGAGCTTTAAGTTGAGTATAAATTTCACCTGCCTTCTGCTGAGCTCCCTACTTCCATACAACTCATTAGTAACTTAATTTAGGAATGCAACAGTCATTTAATTCAACATAATAGCATCAGTATTGGTTCTAAAGCATATGTCATCCATAAGTCATATTAATTGATGTCGCTACCTCCTACTGATGTGAAAATTTGCATTTTTTTCACTATTTGGAAGGAGAGGCACTGATGTCTGCTAAGTTTTATCATTCTAGGCCAGTGCCTACTTGACTTTACCCAAGAGCTGACCCTGACAGCCTGTATGTTCACACAGATGCCAACACTGCAGAATTCTTCCTTCTCAAAGAAGGAAGTAAAGGAGGCTCTGGCTTATTCATGCATTAGCTTCCATGGAATGCATCAATGCCATGTGTTACCTTAAGCATATGATGTGGTAACTAGACAGCAATCAATTACCTATCTAAACTGCTTCTATATTATACATATACATATGCAAGTGACATATGGAACAAATGAAATTCACAGTAAGTTTTTCCTTTCCACAATACTATTACTTCCCATAAGCCCTGGAACTTCTGTAGAGCATTCACCAACTTTGGAACATATTTGGAGACATGAAAATCAATAAAATGTAGTGATTAATATGGTGGATTAGGAGCTGGATCAATCTGTCCTAAGCCACTGAAACTCTTTGGGGGACTTTGAGTCAGTCACTCTTTTTTAATCCAACACTCCTTATAGCACTGTTGTGGGGAAAAATAGGAGGAAGAAGTGGAAAGTACACCATCCTGAGCTCCTAAATTAAAATCAGGATATAAATCTAATAAATATAAACCAGAAAGAGAATGTACTTAATTCCAAAGGTACAAAAAAAGAAAAACCCATTGGATTATGCACATTAATTTCAAGGAAAGGATTAAAAATGTGTATTGCATTAGGCCCTTATGCTGAAAAGATAATACATGCATATTCTGCTAAGACATAATGCAGTTAGTTTGATTTTAACTTATCTGTAGATCTGTAGATATGTGAATTCAGACTTTGTAGATCAATATTTAAAGCTTAGCAAATTGCATGAGATAAATCCACAGAGGTTTATATAATAATCAATGATTAAGCAAATAATGGTTTAATTCAATATTTAAATGCAGTCTAAAACTAGCTTACCTGACTAGCCAGATGGCACTGATTTAAGAGAGCAGTATGTTCAGCAGTCTGGATTCAGGTTTTCTACAGTGCAAATTGAAATTTCATTTATAAAAATCTTTCTTCTTCCACACAAATGGTAAAATGATTGTTTTAAAATATAATGAATACAAACTATCTAATATTTGTTGAGAACCATTGCAAAATCCCTTTATTAATTTTTCTGGGACACATCCTTCTCCAAATAGCTCTTGATAACTCACACAGCATGACATAAGCATTAGATCTGATGGATAAATATTGTGCTATGTCAGCTTCTCTTCAACAATATTCGGTTACCAGGCTGATAGATTGATGTAGGTTGGCTGTTCACTTCACACATTCTTTTGCAGTTCAATGAAGACCTTGCCCTCTTATGCAGCATTCTTTAATCCTGGAGACCTTGAAACTGTGCTGATACATTTTCTGTGTCACTATCTCACTTCCAAAGTGACATAAATTTCACAAGTTTTAAGTACGATGAATTCTTCTTAGGAAAAAAGAGTAGACATTGTATTTGAATCTAATTTAGAACATTTATTTCCAAGCTACGGCCACATATTGGAAGATCTTATCTTTCTTATAGGCTATTGAAAACATAACTTCACAACTTCTCTTAAAGTTAAAACACAAGACGTTATGTTTATAATTTTATTAGAGATTTTTATGTAAGTGTAAGATAGACATGAAATGTTATAAAGTAAGATCAAGAAAAAGAAAAAGTACAAAAAGTAGTACAGACAGAAAGAAAAGATATGTAAAGAAGTTGATTGCAATCCCCTTTACACTAAAGAAACTTATTATCTCTCTTCCCTCTTTAAAATTATATTACATTATTTCCTTCTTCATACACTGAACTCTTTTTAATCAGTAAATCCAGAAATCACCAGTTCATTCTTTCCATCTTCAATAAAAAGATGATATTATATACAGGTTTGTAAACACACCACTAAAATCTTGACTCCATGATATATTGAATGACATTTTTACCATTACATTTACATGGAGCCATCTCCCAAAGAGAATGCAAATACATATTGATGATCCAGGATTGTAAATCTAAATCAGATGATATTTATTGCCCACATGCTCAAGAAATCATATTTTTTCAGACAATGATAACTTCCAATTTTTTGGCATTTGATGGCAATAAACTGATCTAAAATACTAATATCCTGTTAGCCTAAGACTTCAAAGAAATATATTTCTCTACTCATGTCAGATTGGAATTATGCCAGAATTTATGTTATTATATGAATAAGAGCCAAATTATGTTTCATCTCAATAACTTCCTGTTGTGCCTCACATCCTCTAATCCAGGAAATACAATGCAGCAACAGCGAAAAACAGAGCCAAATCTGACATGATGTCAAAAGGATCACATGGATCTAATTGTGCAAATAAAGGATTTTTTAAAAACATGATCACACGTTATTACAATAACATGTGCCACACAGCAATTGAAATCCAAATATATGCCCAATGGCAAAGCTGAAAGTTGGGGAAGTTAAAAACCTCAGCAATGTAAGATAACTATGATTTACTTTAAGCAAATCTAAGTATTAATCCTTCCCATTAAAAAAAATCTAATATCCAATCAGTCTGCTTGAATTATGGCATGGCATACCCCTAAACATATATGAATCTTGAAGTAATATTTATGTTTACAAGACTCTGTTTCTCAAAAATTAAAATGAGACTTTTAAACACTCAATTTATGCCAATTTTAATCTAAATTTTTTTAAAAATATATGTTTGTACACAAATTAAGAATGTTCCCTTAATTCCAGGTATTTAAAATATTCAGTTACTATAAATTTCCCTAGAAGCCTTAGAACTCATAGATGCTATTTCTAATTAATTAAATTATCCTAAAATTATAAGACTATTCCTCAATTGTTTGGTATTGAAAATGCATAATTATCTGTGAGACAGTATATCAGCACAAGTTATAGGAACTTGAAATTATAATATACTGTATTCAGAAATTCAATTCCCAAGCAGGTCAGCCTATTCCCATCTGAAAAGTAGGGGAAAATTACTAACATTTAAAAGACTATGCTGTTTTAATTCAGTTGATCCCACGGCAATATTTTTGGCAGCAGCTGGATCATTAAACTTTTTAATATCTGTATTAGAGATTATAATTCTTCATTTTAGTAGCCCAATAATCTAAAATATCATTTACATCTTTTCAGTTTCATATTGCTGGGCAATCATTAGAATTGCTTTCTTTCTAGCCAATTGTTCAATCTGATCAGCTGACCAGCAAGAAACAAGCAGAGTTTGTTTGGCATAGAGTTGTGATTTTTGTGATGGAAGCTTGCAATGCTACTGATAGCCACAGATTATTTATCCATGATTAGACTAGGGTTGAGCAATCTTTTCATGGCCAATGACTTCCCTTAGTTCCTACTTTCAAGACAAAGGGCATTATAGGTAGGGAGAGATGTAATGTAAACAAAGCACATTTTCCATGTGAGCATAGATGGAATTTTCCATTTTTAGAAATGGAGTTCAGGAATAAAGATTAAGGTGCTTTCTCTTATTGATGTTTTACATACATATATATGACATTACAGATATTTTAAAGATTATACCATTTCATTCATAGACTAGTAAGAAACACCATCTCCAATCTTCAACCTTGATAGAGATAGCGCCTAAAGTACAAAATATGTGGGGGGGGGCTACAGGCACATGTACCCCAGAATTGCAGATATTACCCCCCTCCCATTACCAGTCTTCTCCAAGTCTTTCTGTAAGAGCCAGGTTTTAATGGCTCTCCAGAAACCAACTGGATGGGAACTAACCTTATCTCAGGAGGAATGCTGTTTCATACAAAAGGAGTTCCAGCTTCATATGTATTATTATTTTCAAAATTACCTTAGTTTTCAGTGCAATGAAAACATTCTGTGAGATTCAATGAGATGTTTTCTATATGTGCCAAATGTATGTAGATACTGTAATGTACTTTGTGTTTTACTAGATGTTTGTACCATGATGTTGTCTAGAACATTATCTTATCTGAAGAAAATGAAAAATCTACAGGCATAACTTCAGCAGAAAGGAAAAAAGGGGGGGAATTACCTGTTCTTGGGAAATATACCTCTTCTTCCCAGCTGGCCCAGTCAATATAGTAAAAGGTTGACCAATAAAGGTTGCATCTGAAGACATATCCAAGAACCTGCCTTCACTTTCTGCCATTGGGCTTGATGTAATTGATTGAAAATTTCTTTTGCTTAAAATTTGTGTTTTTCATCATTTACAACCTAATGGTTTCTATGGGACTTTTTGCCCAAAAGAGAACAAGACAATACAGAAGCCAGTTTGGCCCTCTTGGCATTGAGACTTTAGAGCATGTGCCATGTGTTCAGATTCAGATTCAGATACTATATTGGCCAAGCATTAGACACACACAAGGAATTTGGCTTCAGTACTTATTCAGCTCTCAGAATACTTTCAAGACAACAGTAAATAGAGTAATAAAATAGCCATAATGAAGTTAGAGTAACATTCATGTTAAAAGTATGCAGCCAGTAAAAAGGAATTATTGTAAAGTGTAGCATTAGAAACCCTGTATGTTGATAAGTACGTAAACATATTAGAGAGAACTTCTGAGTTAATTTCATATAGTGTGAGTCAACTATTCAGCTGAATGATGGCATGGGGTAAAAAAAACTGTCCCTGTGCCTGGGTGTTTTGGTATGCAGTTCACTTTAGCATTGTCCATAGGGAAGAGGTTCAAACAAGTTACGACCAGGATGAGAGGGATCTGCAGATATCTTCTCCACCTTTTTTTTTTTTTACTCTTTCAATATACAGGCCCTCAAAGGAGAGCAGGCTAGCTACCATTACTCTTTCTGCAGTCTTGACTGTTCTTTGGAGTCTAAACCTGTCCTGCATGGTTGCTGCACCAAACCAGACAGTTATAGAGGTACAATGGACAGACTTGATGATCCTCTGCAGAACTGTATCAGCAGCTCTTGAAGCAGGTTGAACTTCTTGAGCTGGTACAGGAAGTACATCCTCTGATGTGCCTTCTTAATGTTGGTGCAAATGTTATCTGTCCATTTCAAGTCTTTTGAGACTGTTGAGCCCAGAAACTATGTATGTAGTAAGAGGAGGTGAAATAGGGGAACTGCACAGTTTTGAGCATATTCAGTTTTAAGTTATTTTGATGGCACCATGGGGCCAGCTGCTTAACCTCCTACCTGTATGCAGACTTATCACCATCTTTAATGAGTCCAGTGATTGTTGTGACACCAGCAAAGTTCAGAATTTTGACAGAGGGGACCCCAGAGGTGCAGTCATTTGTGTAGAGGGAAAAGAGTAGCAGGGAGAGCACACAATCCTGAGGAGTGCTAGCACTGAGTGGCCAAGTACTGGGTGTAATTTTTCCTTGCCTCACCTTTTGCTTCCTGTCTGTCAGAAAAACTGGTTATCTACTTATAGGAATGGGCAGGCATGGTGTTAAGTGCTGTGCTGAAGACCACAAAAAAAAATACATTTCTACCTGTAATCTGTATATCCCTTCCTCTACCAGGAAGAGCCTAGACTCATTATTCAGAGATGAACAATTGTTAGAAGTAATTGAGTCACACTATTTGTTTAATTGATGCAATTAAATATTTACTTACCTCATTCATTTTTTTTTCTTGGAGCGCCCAGACCAATTTGGCTGAGTGGAATTTCACTTCACCTTTATCATACCGCTTGTGTGTTAAAAATCAAAATCAGCCCATTTCATTTTCCTACTGCCAAGAGCAGTTAGGTTGCTAGTTCAAGTGAGAAGACACTTTTTCTGCTGGTTCTGATTCTGGGAAGGGGAGAAATTATCTGACATTCTTTGCACATCCTCTTGAAATCTCTGAGGAAAAATTACTTATTCTTAATGGCTTTTCTCAAATCATCTTGAGGTAGTTAGCTTACCGATCTTTTCCCATTTTACATTACACTGTAGCTGAACAGTAAATTTCCCACTAGAGAAAACAAATGTGTGTGTGCAAACTGCAGTTTTAGGAAGAGTGATTGAATTTGAAGCAATTGATAAATATAGAGCCCTAGTATTATTCAAACAGTCCAGATATTTGCAACCCAGATATGATCACCCTACCAATGTTTAGAAAATGTGCCCATCCTCTCCTGCTGCCAATTACAATCCATGGGTTGGGAGGCAGTCAGTCATTCTCCCTAGCTGGAGACTAAAGGCATCCTCCTTTTTCAGCAGAGGTGTAAATGTTGGGGGGAATTTTTTTTCTGGTGCTTTCTGAGCAATCTGTGCTGTGCTGCCACTACATGCTATTGGAGGTTTTAGGATATAATCTGGAACATAGGTGCAGTTTTCCCCAGGTGCAGTAACCTCATATCTTGCCCTGCTCTAATGAGGCATTAGCATAGGTTTCATCATCACAACTAAGAAAATATTAAAACAATAGGAAATCCAGTTACCAATCTCTTTATCTCATCAATTGTATGCCTTAGTTCTAGAAATTTTCCGAAGTCAAAAAGTTTGTTATCCGATCCTAGGCCAACATTATACACAAGAAATACTGTATCTGCTTGGCTATATTCTTTAGATCTCCCTGAAATCAATGAGTTCTGCAGTGTTCAGTCTGAAACAGAACTTGCCATTGCTTAAAACAAAACCGAGCCACCCTTTAATGACACATTTTGCATCTCTTGGAGGGCTGATGACATGGAGCGGAGGTGCAACTTTGTCAGTAGCATCTAAACGTTAAAGTCAATCTCAGTATTAAACTCAGTAAAACTCTCTACTCTGTGCCTACGGAGACAGGTGCCCAGAAATGAGAAAGTAACACACAGGTGACATCATTTAAATAAGTAACTTATTAACTTCAAAAGTTTGGCTTGACTAGACTGAGAATAAGAAAGCATGCCAGATATCAGCAGCCGCTTCTTCCGTGGAAGTGCACGTTAAAGGAAAGGCAAGCCACGCTGATTCATTTTTCCAACACCAATCTCACTTTGCCAGAATGGTGAAGAGAACGCATTCTTCTAATGATTCAGATTTTCACTGCAAGACTCAATCCAGCTTCCGCCAATCAAGTAAGGAACTACGTTCCCTTAGCCCTACTGACAATATTGGATCAGTGTTTGTAAGGTATGTTTGGGATAACTGTTTTTATTCCTTTTTCTGAGTATTTTGACTGAACTGTTCATTGTGATAGACTTGACATATTATAGCTTGCAAGCAGTGATCATAGTTTGCCCGCTTTGCAGATGATATTGTGAAACAATGATTCTGCCTCAATAGTCAAGGCAAATTTTAAATGTATGTGTTGGTTTTAAACTGATACAAAGAATAATACAAATAATAGTTGCACTCTTCATTTAAAATGCCACAAAGCTATGTAAGTACATTAAAAGAACTAATGAAAATGAATCAAGAGAAAAGGCAGAGAAAAATCTATCTTTCTGTAATTTCAAATAATAATTTAATGTGCTGTTTAATTTTAAACTTGTGTGTTAAAGCTAGACCTTATGAAATCATTTCTGACTCAAAAAATATCTTATATTCTAAATTCACATCAAATACTCTATTAGAGCGCCAAAGGTATTTGTGTTTCTGTATGCACATACAATGAAATTCTTAGGATAGATAGAATCCCCAAGGCTGAATGTAACAGCTCCAAGCCCCATCAAGAGTTGCCATTTTTAATGTGGCAGACAGGGAAGATTCTTATGATTCCCTATGTACTAATAATTATTAACCGCATTAAATGAGTTTTATTAATTTAGTCTATTTTGAATTCTTCACCTCCTCCGTTGTCTTGGCATTGTCTTTTCTTCATAGTGTAGCCCAGGCACATCATGTGTAACTCTTAGCCTAAAACATACCTTCAGTCACATAGAGGACTGGATCCATCCTGGCTGCAAAGGATATTTAAACTTCATCACCATGTCAATATAAAATGACATTAGCATTTGTCAGTTGGGCAGGGGAGGAGGGTGAAGCTTGTCAAGTCTGAATGAAAATTCAAGAATGAAAATATAATAAATAACATCTGTGGCAGGAAAGAGCAAATTATAGCCTTCAAGTCTCTTTCGGCCCATAGCCCTATTATTGTGATTCTGTGAACTCCCCAAAAGCCAGCTCTGTGTAGTGATTAAGGCACCAGGCTAGAAACCTGGAGGTGGTGGGTTCCAGCCACCAAGGGCAAATGCTTCTGAAATCTTGCCAAGAAAACT
>JANHZU010006887.1:234310-245243 GCA_032468055.1 Acrochordus granulatus | reverse complement strand
AAATCTTGTCATCTGCACTTTAATTTTGACATTACGGTTGAGAATTTGTTTGCAATTGCTTGCCACAGCAGAATGGTGAGTCTGCCTGCCCCTTTAAGACTGCCTGGGCCTGTGGTTGTTCTATCTTTCCTATTTCTCTTTGCCATGAAGGTTCCTGGATTGGGGCTGAATGAAAGAAGATCAAGGGATGGGGTGATAAGTCCTTTTTACCTCTTCCTTCTCCTACTTTAATTTTTAATTGGTTTTGAAAAAAGGCTTCACGATGAAACCAAAAGCTCAACCATAACATCAAAATTAAAATCCAGATGACAAGATTTAAAAGCTTCCAGATATGTTTTGTTCCTTGGATGACTGAGGTTTTTTTTTTGCAGAGATACAAAAAAGTGCATATTTACAAACTCCCTGTTTTCAATCTAAAGAAAATATTGTTTCATAATCAGTGATTTTTTAATTTTTAATATAATTTTATTGAAGAAATTTTTAGCAAGATAAAATCAATATAAATACTCGAAAGAAACAAAAACAATAAAGAATAAAAATAGTAAAGAATGAAATTGAATAAGAAAGAAAATAGAAAAAGAAATAGAAATACTGTATAGAATAGAAAAAATGGCTTTTGATCTTTTTGATAGTGTTTATAAATACATTTATAATTTACCCTCTTTGTCTAAGGTTACACTGTAATTTCCTACCTCCTTAAGTTACCCTTTTTAAGAATCCAATTAATTGAAATAGATAATTGATAGATTAATCGATTATTAAAATAATTGTTAGTTCCAGCCATAATATCAATTTGCTTATTCCCATATATAATGTCAGGAACTGTAATAGTTGAAAATTTGACTTGCAAAACTGCCATCATATGTACCATCTTGATTAAATAGGATTTTTAGTGCAGAAACAATGTTGGAGAGTTATTAAATCCGTAAGAATGATCCCTAACTTCTCAGTTTCGATCAGATCATGATCTTCATAGCCTTGTAACCATTCATTTCTATATTTGGTGCATTTCAGTATGCATTTATACACCCCTTTCAAGACTGCAGTATTTCAAGACAGCTTACAATATAAAACATGTCATTTAATGTAAGAATAAAAAGTGCCTCATATTTAGAAAATGAATATTAGAAAAATTAACTGTCAAATAAAATGAAAATTTTTATTTTTTTTAATTAGCAACCTTTCAGTCAAACCTCAACAGCTTTATATCCCTTAAAAAAATACTTTTATGGGGAACAGATTGTGAGATAAATTCTTCACGTCTAGCATCTGCCAGTTTTACAGATCTTACTGGTGAAATAGCAACCAATGCAGCTAATCCGGTACTGACAAAATATAAATTGACTATCCTTTAGTGACTTAGTAAAATGGACCAGGCTCTACTTACATTTTAGTAAGTTTTTGTAAGTAGAGCTTGGCCCAGTTTACCTGGATAAGTCCAGAGCTGAAATACCATCTATTTCATATACTGTTGGCCCTTATGGACACCATCAGCACTGAAATCAAATTCCAAAATTCAAGCTATGAAATTCCCTTTGAAGGAAAACATATGAGTCTTCCAACACTGGTTAAATCCTAATGAATTTGTATTTCAGTAACTGAACTGGTGCATTTTAATAAATAACTGGCAACACATAAACATACGCAGAGCAGTGAAAATAACTTTATATTGATGTTTTTAACCCTTGCACACTGGCTATATTTGTGTGTGTGTATGTATGTATGTTACTGTCTAATAAACGGCTTTCCATATAGACACATTGGCCAAAGAGATGTAGGGACAAGTCAATTATTTTCCAAAAGTGAAGAGGACTATCAGAAAAAATAGGTGTAGGCATCTGCTGGAGAGTCAAATGATGAAATACATTATGTTACATCGAACTTCTCCCCAAACATACTTGCAGTGTTGAATGCACATACAAAAGAAATGCATGTTTTATCATTTTGGTATCAGTGTGATTAGGAATGGATACCTATGGTCTATCCATTTGAATATCCTTTGAAATCAGTGGCTTCTAGTTTTCTAAGTGTACTTTGACTTAAGAAATTTAAACCTGAAAAAGGTCACATATGCCCATTTCTATCCTGGATTTCATCAGTTTTCTCTCTTACTTTACCCTTTTTAATAAAGCACACAGGTAACAATGATGATGTTGCTATGTTCAGCAACTAAGTCAGGATTTTCGTAGCATACTGCTCCAATTTGTTCTGGCCATTTTATCCTTGTTAAGATAAAATCCAGTATGCAAAAAGCCACCACTTATTTAAGAAAGAAGATGAATGCCTAATGGAGTTGAGTAGCATTAATTTATGGTGTAAAATCCTGTAAAAGGAAAGTTAAATTACCTACGTGAATGTAAAGAAGTAAATCAGTTCTTGTGCATTTAGTTGCTTCGTTGTTTTAAATTATTTGCCCTACCACTGTGAAAATTTTAACTGAATATGTTCGATTGATAGATTTGCACCTAGTTCAGATGGAATTACTATCACAGGTAGGCAAAGCAACATTCTATACTACCGCAAATCATATCTTTCTGTTCCAAAGACTGCCAATTTAATTTCAGGTGTCACCTGAAGTGGCAGGTGCTTTCTCACTTTCATTTTTCCTCTTATATTTTTCCTGACAGATTGCATGAAGAACTAAACAGTTAAGTATTCATGCCACCTTGGAAAAATGCATAAACTTGCACACTTTGAAACTCTCTTTTAGAGTGGAATATATTTTGATCAATAGGTTTCTATTGAAATTCACTTCAGACCTGTTGTTTCAAAATTCAGACACATTTGATACATAACTCAGGATGAAACTATATTATTTAGAAGAAAAGTGTGCAGGCCAGTGGTTTCTAATAATAACAAGAGTCATTAGATAGTGGTGGGACATGGGTAAGATAAATAAATGAGCAATATAATCTTCTCTACTGGGTCTCATGCTACGCTTACTTGAAAATAAATTAGTAAGATTAGCCTGTTTTCTTGTAGGGTTTTGTAATGCCAGGTTCAATGATGCAATCCAAAAAATATATATATACATATGTAATATGACATCAGTTCTCAGCTGTAATAAGAAATAAGAACATGCTATCTCTATCTTATGTGAGGGTCATGGTCTACTTTTAAGTATTATTTTGGTTAAATGTGAAACTGGTGTCTTGCATAGGTATCTTAACAAATTAAAATTAAGTTCACATTAGAAGTGGTGAGTGCAATGCAGTCAGCATTGTCTTTTCAAATATGCCTTTAAAAATGTAGAACAAAGTTGATATTATGGAAGGCCTTGTGGAGAGCAAAAAGCATGGCAACAGGACAACCTCTTCAGTTCACTGCAGGTAAGTGTATCAAAGTGATTCTTAAAAATGCATGGTCATTTGTTATTCCCCATGAATGCTTTGCAATAGTTTTTAAAGGTATATCTACCCTAAACATTTTTTCTTCCATTCAGCTGTGTCTGATTCTCAGAGGTTTGCCATGGACTTCTTCCTAGGGCTGAAAAAAAGTGACTGGCCCAAGATCACTCAGATGACTTTTCTAGCCTGATACCTTAACCACTACAACAAATTAGCTCTCAAGTGGATATATAAATATTCTAAATAAAATAAACATATCAAACCTCAATGGGAAAGTCAATTTAAAAAGTCAAGACAGCTGCAACTACAAACTCTGTTCCTGTGATTGTTTTTTAAATAGCTGAAGCATGTTAAAATGATGGAGCTCTGGGCTTCTGGGAGAGGCAAAGTAAACAGTTCTGTAAAAGCAGAGTCAATGAGTGCAGCAAAGACAAAGGAACCTGGGAGTAGACCAGTTTTTTGGATCCTCTCCAGATAAGGAGAGGGTGAGATATTATCCATATATGCTCTGAACAGCTGTTCCTCACAAGGAGAACACAGGACGATGTTTTGTGTGGGTTTTTTGTGTCAGGAAAAAATCTTAGCCATCCTGCTTGCAACCACAATAGGGACTTTTAAACGACACTAAGTTCACAAAGTTCACTTTTTAATAACTTTTTAAATTGCTCATTAACTACATCTAAGTTATTAATGTCCTTCAGAAGGACAAGTTTGAAAATGCTGGCTGAGTCTGCCTTTAATCCTGAATTAAAGAAAACTTTATAATCTTAAAAATTTAAAGAATCTGAAATAAACAGCAAATAAGATTTTGATCTTAGAAAGTTATAAATGGACAAAGGGTCCAGATAAAATTGGAATATTGAAATTTTTACAATAAGATTTTGAAATTAATTATGAAGTAGAAACAATTTCTCATGGGAAATAGATCCTGTTTTAGTTTTTATAAGACACAAAATAGATAAGCAATTTCATGATTTCAAAAACTGGACACTAGAGGGCCTAAAAGATTTTAGGTAGAGGAAAGACATACAAGTTTATAAATTGATGCAAAATATTATATCAGTACTGAAGAAGACTTTTGAAGAATGGAATCAGAAAATAGTAGCCATAATATCAATGTCAGTAAATATGTCTGCTTCTATAGACTTTGTTACTGAAGAAATATCAGATATAGAATAAAGTTTAACTGAAAAGTTAAAGATGGTATTGAAAGTGAATTTACAACCAATAGGCCAGGAGAGTAATTTAGAAAAGGATGTTTCAGTACAAAGCATCTACAAAAAAACCCTGACTGAGATTTTAAAATTTAAAAAGGAAATACTGTATAAATGACAAACCAAGAAAGTGATTTGGATTTTTTTTCCCTACTGGGTTTACAAATAGGCTTTTTAAAACCTTGAAGAACTCTGTGAGATGGGACAAAGGAGAAATGAAATCAAACCCTATAACAATATTTGAACAAACTCAAGATTAAAATTGTTAGACTAAAAGAAAGGAATATAAAAATGATTTATTTGGATAAAGGATAAAAAATATATGTTGTTACTTCTGGCTATCCTTTTTTGGATTTTCTGCTGACACCAGAACTGAAAAGAAGATATTTTATGAAATTGTTTATAGATAAGAGATAGGATATGTGATGAAGAGATAAATGTTGTAACTTTAGAGAAGATGAAGAGTTATTAAATTTATTTATTCTTCTGATTAAAGTTGGAAGGCATTTCTTTATATTTTTCTTTCCTTTTCCTTTATTATATTCTTTTTGTTTCAGTTTTCTTTTTCCTTGCACTTTTGACTCCTTTTCTCTATTTTCTTTCTTTCTTTAATTAGATTTTATTATAATAATCAAATTTCTTAATAAAAGTATATTAAAATTAAAATATGTAGCTTTAATTCTGTTAAATCACTTGTGATTAACTTTATAGAAAGAGTAACAAAATATTCCATTAATACAGGTGGTTATCTTTTTAAAGTGCTGCCACATGACAATGCAAAATTTGTCATGTGGCAGCACCTAGCTAACTTTGGTTGATCTCCTAAAGGTTACACATGATCAGGCCTTAAATAAGTATTAGATAGAAAGACCCAGGAAGTTCTAAGGCAATTGATTAAAACTAGGCAGGCTGGGTGTCATAAAATAAGGTAATGTTATATTATTATCAGGAAATGTCCATGTAATTACTGGAAATGAAGCTCAACTGAAGAAAGACTTTAATCTTATCTTCTGTAAAAACCTTGCTTCCTCTCCTTTTTGTTTGCTACTCTTGCTGGAATAACAATTTACTGAAATGGTCAGGCCTTAGAAGTGAGGTGTATAATAAAGTAACTACTCTGAAGCTCTTAATATAATTTTGATGCCAGTCTTTGATACCAACTTTAAAAGTGGAGGTTTCACACATTGCTGTTTCTATCTGTATTCTAATTGGCACAGTTGTAGCATAACTCTTACACCAAATGCAGTAACTTAAAGTAGAAAACTGTCATATTATGTTGTGGCTTCTTCCCTCAAAATCCCATGAATCAAATCTGAGAACATTATTATGTTCATCTAGATAGATGAAGAATGTATTTGGCTTTAGGTAAAGACCCATGCAGTACAAATATACAACAACATATAAACACTTTTATTAATTTAAAGCCAATAGAGTTAGATTTCAAAATTGGAAATTGTATAACATTCATCTTTTCAGTCAACAGCTATCCTAATGCAAAAGCTCACAAATACTTTTCCCTATGCTGCAACAGACATGTCAATTTGTTCCATAACGAAATAAATTCTCATCCATCAAAAGTGTTATCATTATCTTAGAATCTGTGAAGTTGTGAAGTTGCTGAATAAGGGAAGGGCAAAGTTCCTCTGAATAACAGATATAGACAGGTTACTAAATAGTGTGTAATACTTTTAAATAAATAAATTTCCACAAATATATTCAAGGGATAGCAAAGGGAAGGTGGAAATTTTCTAGAAGATTTGTAGATATAAATGGAATTTCAGTTCAATTTTCAATTCCTAGAGAAAACATATTCTCTTTTTGTTTTAAAATTAATTTTTATTAAAAATAAAAATATTACATTTTTTGAAAAGGAAAGAAAAGTGATAAGTAAACAAGAAAGAAATGAAAGAAAAAAGACAAAGAAAAATAATGAAGATACAAAAAAACTGGCTTCCAATCTTTTTCACAGCACTTATAAATGCATTTATATTTATCTTCTCTCTCTAAACTTATAAATATATTTTCTCTGTAATGAACAGAGGTTATATTCTGCATATAGAATTATTTTGCACAATTGGAGAACTTAATAATCAATTTCATAAGTAATATTATATTGCCTAGATACAGTGTGACTGGTTAATGATTTCAAAGTCAAACTTCGTATTTATAAATTTGGCTTTTTACATTAGCTAGAGCTACCAGATACAAAAATTGGGTCAAAGCAATAGCAAAGAGACACAGAAAACTATCACTTTAATTGCATTTATTTGCATCTGGAGGTCAAAAGTAACATCAGTTTCAGTCTATTGAGTGATTGGAGCTCACACATTTTTATTTATATTTCTAATGTTGAAGAATAAGTTTTTAGCAATGAGAAAGGTCTGGCAAATCCATTTGTGTTATCCAGTAGGTATGTAATTCAAAAGAACGTGATATTTGAGAATCTTAAAGCCTGTGACAAAGTCAGATTAATCTATGTAATGATTTATTCTCCAAAATTATTTCAAGTAAACACAAAAACATAATATTTGAATGAAGTATTATTCTCGTATCTCCAATAATGTTTTACTCATTCTTTTTGTGAGCAAATGCAATGGAGCCAGTTAAGTCTGATTTCTTGAAAGATCTAGACAATTCCCATTTTAGACAAATATGTCCAATTCTTTATTTCATTCAGTCTTTAAAGTTTGCATATTAAGTTGGTTAATGGACCATAAGCTTTTATAAAGACTGATAGTGGTATTTTTAATCTCACAAGATTTGATCACTTCTGAAAAATTAAGAGCCTCTGAAACTAAAAGTACCTCTGGTCCAAACTGAACTCTTAATAAGTATAAGTAGTTGTAAATATTACCAGTGGGCAGCAAAGGTAAATGATATTTTCCTTCAACAGATGAAATAATGACAACTAATCATTATCATTTAATAAATGGTTCAAAGTTAAAATCCCAGTTCACTAAAGGTGCTCGATGTGAATATTCTAAAAAGGGGCCAGTAAGGACTATTTCAGGGTGTGGTGGTCTAGCATTTAAGATGCTGGGCTTGTCAGCTAGAAGCCTGAGTTCAAGACCGAGGCACCACGTAATGAGGTGAGCTCCCATTAGTTACTCAAGCTCCTGCCAACCTAGCAGTTTGAAAGCATGTAAAAATACAAGTATATAAATAGGTACCTTCTAATCAGCTGGAAAGGTAACAGTGTTCCATGAACCTCGCCATATAGTCATGCCAGCCACATGACCACGGAAGAGACTTTGGACAATACTGGCTCTTTGGCTATGAGATGAGCACCACTCCCGAGAGTCAGACAAGTCTGAAAAGGGAAATCTTTACCTTTAAGGACTGTTCAGGGCAAATACACAAAAAAGAGATTCGGTGACCATTGTCAAATTTGTACTCACCTTCTTATCCCAGTTGTCCTTGACAGCATAAAATAGTTGGGTGTTTAAGAAGTTAAAGTCCTAATTTGTTCTAAGCATGGTATCTGTAATTTAATAATTCAAGTGAGATAGTATGTAGAAGTTATTGAAGTTTCCTAGATTTTACTAAAACAGGTTTGAGACAAGGAGCCACAACCGCAAGCCTCGTTATATTTCAACTTTATCAAGATTAACAAGTTTAACAGCTGCCTAGATAACAAGGCATCCATATTTTGTAACAGGTAAGATTTTAGTCTACAGAACTAATGATAGCTTGACAAAAAGCTATTTCTATCCATATAGAAAAAACTAAGTTTTTAAGAAACTGAGAAAAGTGATATCTCTGTTCATGTATTTGTAAGAACACTGTAATAAGATTTCAGCTTATTTTACAATATATCTCCATATTTAGGGGGCTACTTTGCATTTCTGTCAGTTTTTCTACCGCAAAAGAATGATTATAGGCCAACAGAATTTCTTCTAAATATGTATTTTGAAGCCCAAGTATTTATGTATTTTTTATCTTTAAAATAGTATTGGATACTATAGTTCTCAACAAAGAAGCAGCAAAGAAGATTATTTCTGCTGACCAAAATAAACATAGTGTATTTGTACTGTAAGAGTACAGGGGAGAAATAATAAAGAACCTTCTGTACAAATTCTTGTAAGGTGTACAAATTAGGACGGGACAAATAGTCATGAAACATTTGAATGCGCATTTGCAGGGGTTTTTACTAGAGGAACTCTGAATCTAAAGACAATTATAAAAAATGACATATCACATTCATGTCATATCATGTCATATTAGGACTGGACAAATAGTCATGAATTACTATTTTAAATAGTAAATTTAAATTTTTTACTATTACTAAAACATTTCTTAATATTTCTAGGTTAAGTATTCCGAGGATGACATTTTCCTTTTTATTTTTAATGTATCTGTTAGAAGCACCTTGAAAAGCAGAATTGTATCGATCTACCTGTCTGCCTCCATACCTATTGTCTTGAGATTCATAAACATATACGTACTTCTATTTGATATTATTAAAATGTCTTTTTCTTGGTACTGGTGATTAACAGTTTGTTAAAAACTGTTCACAAATCTTTCTCTTAATAAGGAACTAATGAATTACAGCTTGGTAGATCTTAATGCAAATCTTCTATGATATGAGGAAACATCAACTTTCAAGGAAAAAAATGTATGGACATAAATAATGGTTGAAACGATTATTAGTTATAAAAATAAACCCATTATAGAAGATAATTTCAATGTCAGAAACAATTCATGATGGCCCAATTCTGCTTGTTTGTTTCAATGACTCTAAACAAATCTCATTTCAGAATATGCAGTTCTTCAATTGATTAAAATACTAGCTCCAAAAATATTTCACCCACCCACAAATGTTATATTTTATTATTTTAGTATGATTAGTTTGATGGATTAAGACGTTTAAACAAGATGCATTTTAGGTTCTTTTAGAGCAAATTTTATTTTTGTGTATATTTAATATCTATCATGGGGGAATTATTAGGAAGATAAACTCTCCTGAAAGATTGAGGGAGTAAAACGTCTTGTTTGCAAAATGTGGCCCTAATATTTAATCTAAAAAGATTATAACTATCCTGTTTGCATGTAGTAGAATAGCATAAAATATTTTCTCCAACCAATATAAACCTAGCAAGTTATGACCTTTGTCTCTAGTTCAGAATACAGTATTTGGACAGCAAATACACTATTACCGTTAGCTTTTTTTTTGACACATAGCAACAAATCTGAAAAACATATGTGCCCAGAAGTGTACTTGGAGCAGGTATGAATTATGCACAAGAAACATACACGTACTGTATTTTGCAAAAATAACTCATCAAATAGCTTTGTTTTGACATTTGTAAACCTCTTCCCTAAATTCAGTTTTCAGATTATTAATGCCTAACTATTCTTAAAATTACATATGGAATAGAGATACTATATAAAGAAAAGCTATATAAAACGAGTTCTATAGGTGAAATATTCTTTATTAGAATACCTAGTACAGATGATTTCTGATGACCTCTCAGTGATGAAGTGGATCTGCTTCTACCAAAATATAACAGTAGGAAATTTTGTTAAGAAACATCTGTCAAGAATAGTAAGTAGATTTTGCAAGGAGTTGATAAGTCCATCCTGCAATGGCTTAAACATGTGATGAATCCTTTTTGTCTTGTTAAATTTTTTTTTAGCATTAATCCATTTCCTGTTCATAAAGTTTAGTATGATAACTAGGCATTCTTTGAGTATTTTATTGCTCACGTAGTAACACTTTCTGCACAAAATAAATTCAACGATGCTGTAACACTACAGTCATTTCTTGGAGATTGTTCAAGTCATCCTGAACAATATATTAAAGAAGGGTTTTATTTAAAAATAAAATGGGCAAGCTTATTTGAAGAATTCTGCAGCTGTATTACTAGAGTGATAGTATAAAGGTAAAATATGTTATAATAGAATCATAATCTTTCAATTACTATTTTAAAGTAATTAATCTTCACCTATAATATTTCTCCAGGTTACAGAAAGCACCTTTGGTCAGTATATTTGAAATCCTAAAGATAATTTTAAAATGTGCTCATTTACACTTTAAAAACATTTCTTCACAGACATGTTAATATTTCTAGGTTAAGTATTCCGAGGATGACATTTTCCTTTTTATTTTTAATGTATCTGTTAGAAGCGCCTTGAAAAGCAGAATTGTTATCTATCCACCTGTCTGCCTCCATAACTATTGTCTTGAGATTCATAAACATATACTTCTATTTGAACATACATATAGATAAAGAATAAATTAGCAAAAATTTTAATAAAATAACTGGCAAAGGTCATCAAATTTGACTGAATCTATCCTTTGTTAAGTTTTTCAAACTCTTTATTTTTTTTTCAGCAAAAGCAGTTTCTAAAGCTTTTAAATTCCACCAACTT
>JANHZU010006887.1:220144-234210 GCA_032468055.1 Acrochordus granulatus | reverse complement strand
GACAGGGAGGCCTGGCGTAATGTAGTCCATGGGGTCGCGAAGAGTCGGACACGACTGCGCGACTGAACAACAAATCCTTCGTTAAGTTTTTCAAACTCTTGATTTTTTTTTCAGCAAAAGCAGTTTCTAAAGCTTTTAAATTCCACCAACTTCAGTGAATTCTTTGTCTTGTTTTTTTAAAGAACTAACCTTATAGCTCACAATAAGAGCTAAATCAGTGTAGACAATATAGCAGATTCAGAATTCATTATGAATATTCATTCAGCTTTTTTCTTTTGAATGAAAACACTTAAGTATTGATTAAAAGCACTGATTAACTGAACATTGCTGATAAATATTATCACATCTAGATAGTACTGTGTACGAAGTTGCAGTTTATATTTTGCTAATTTTGCATTCTGAAAGATCACACAGAAAGATTTTTCAGTTGATGTGGAAGGACTTATTTCCCAATGATTTAAAAGTGCAAATTATGGATCTTAAACTGCTAAAATATAGAAAGTGGAGTAGCCTGCAGATAGTTTTTATGTAAGTTAATCAATTCTATACTGAAATTCAGTGGATCAGCTTAATATGTTCCCAAAGACCATCTGTATTTAATTCTAACTTAAAATGACTTTTGCATGTACAGTAGCCTTGATTTGGATTTTGAACTCTACTTATCCTTATTGTAAACTGAAAAACATTCTGCCAAATATTGCCAGGGCAAACTGTAAAGCTCTATGAGTATGAATAAAATAAAACCCCAAATCCTCAATATCTTGTAGGATCTACAATGATATCACCATGCAAATGATGGAGATTATGTAATTACTTCTGTAGGTTCAGGACACATTAGGTCACTTGTCCTCTTGCAGATGCTCATGCTTATGGGTTTTCCCATCATTTTTTGTATATAAACAGTTTTTTCAAACAAGTCCAATCATCCAGAAATGACTGTTAATTTTCTACCGAGAAAATATTTTAATAAGTACAATGGCAGTAATAATGGCCCTAATACGCAGATTTTATAACTGGCTGTTTTTCTTCCTTTATCCCTGGCATGGATAACTTGGATTATGAAATTCTTGGCCAAAAAAAGCCTATTTATGTCAGAGAATCAGAAAGAAAAAACATGAAAGGAGAAGCTTTTTTCAATGCAACATCTTATTCGAAACTGTTGGGCTTTGTTTCCAGGCAAAATAAGAAACATTAGGTAAACAGACTGACAAAAATCTAAGTGGCATGTTTGCATTATTCTGTCATATTTATAGCATGGAATATAAGAAAAAATGCTCAGTTTTCAGCAATTTGTGTGAAGTGGAAATTCCAATGTACTAGTGAAAACCCTGGAACAGCAGGAAAGTACCAGTGAGCAATGGGTTAAACTATGAGTTTCATCTTACAGTGGTAGTGAAAGGAGTAGTTGTAAATGTGCTGATTTCAAATCAGTAAGGTTAACTTCCACATGAATGTGCTGAAGCATGGCCAAAGTGTCTTTCACATTTGAATGAATGTTCATTTAAAATACAATCTTCTGGTTTTCCACCCATATCATAATTAATTGAAGTATCTTTCATCTGAGAAAAAAAGTTTAGTTTTTCAAGTGCCATCAATCAAAATATAAACTATTCAGGTACTTGATTGGAATTGGCAACTGGAATTTAAGCTCTGAGACCGTTGTTTTATATATTTTTAGGATTAAGAAAATGTTTATTTCTTGCAGTTCAGAAAATGAAAATGGAATAGAAGAAAAGAAGAGATCTGGAAAGGCAGGTTTTGGAGTACCACAAATATCACTTACGGAGGCCAACTATTTTGAAGACCAAAAAAAAATTGCAACTGCAGGGTAATAAAGAATACAGTTAGAGGAAACTTTTCGATCAGATGAATGGTTAAATCTCTATTAAAGAAAAATGACAGCATAATTTGTGAATGTTAGAGACTTTGAATTCATCCACATAAGCATATACAGTATCTCTGATTAGAATAAATTTTGAACCAGTCTCTTTCTATTATGTAAGATCTGGTTTTTCATTTTATATTAGTCTCCCCCAGTGGCTGGGTCTCCAGCCCACTGGGAAGGAGCAAGAACATCTGTGCAAAGCCAGCCACCACATCCCTGCATGTGCCTGACTAATTTACAGATAACAAATATCGCATGCGAAAGCCAGAAGGGCTGGAAGTAAGTCTGTGCAGTTACACATTTCTTCTAATTGTTCATAGGCTTTTGCTCTTCTTATATCCCAAACTTTGGATTTTAATTCTTTTGGTGGCATAAAATTAAAGAAAGAGGAACAGTTTCTGTTGGAAATGATATAATTCCATTTTTAAGAATCCCTCTGGGTCTATGAGCATTTTTGGGAAATAAAGATGATGCAGCATTTTTCAAACTTAATTGTAAAATTTAAGTCAGGTGAAACATGGAATTTGGTGAGAGCCAAGAGGAGTATATGTAGTTGTCCTGGTATGCATAGTTTAGATCTCAGTGTGTCATTTCTAACATAGTTCTTACATTAACTGACTCAGGTCCAATCCAATAACAAGAGGTTTTGCTTTAATTTATTTATTAAATTTATATGCCATCCATCTCACTCTGCAAAGCAACTTCCATATTGGATATATAAACACATTATGCCTGTATATTTCACTATTTGCCTAAGTGTCACAGTGCAAATATATATTTCCTTCCTTTTTCCCTATATTTCTATATATCCCTCTTCCCCATAGATACCACTTGGAAAGTGATGTATTTTTTTCTTCTTCTTCCATATTTGACATAAGTACCCAACTGTACTTTGGGGCAGAACTGAACTTTTGCCATTCTTTACTAGCATATTTGAAAAGAAGGGACTCCTCTCCACTAATTAGAGGTTAGGAAAGAATTTAGTCAAATAACATGAGAAGAACGTTGCCTCTAAGAAAGGTGGACTTGTCAGTCACATTCTTGGCTATGTCAAAATGTTCAGTCAGCTCAGGGTGCTGCACAATAGATTAGACCTGTACAAACCTTCAAAGAGGAGCTTTGCTCTGTTGAAGGTTCATGCAAAGCACACCCCTTCAAAGCAGTGGGGTGCTCTCACTTGTGAAAGCAAAGAGATGAAGTTGCTTCACTCCTGCTGCTCCAAAGCCTCTTTGCAGCCTTTTCTGACACTTCCAGTAGCCAGAAGTGGCTTTTGTGAATGCACAGTGCAATAAAGGCTGTAAAAGATGAAGAACTCTTCAAAGAAAGAAATTGTGTCACTGCTACACATTAACTGCACATTAACACATAAACTGTATTGGTCTATAATGCACAGCACTTTGTTGAGGCAAGTTTGGGCAAAATGTTTTTTTTTTCATGTTTTCTTTAACCTCCAGAAATGTGATTTTTAGCTCCCAGAATTCTCAGCAATGGCCATGATGGCTGGGGAACTCAAAGAACTGAAGTCCAGATAGGAAACGCTGATATAAGCTTCATTATATTGCTACATGGATCCTTTATAGAGATATACAGCTAAGCAGACAGATCTGTTATACTAAGCATCCAGTTTAAGGTACAGGTAGTCCTCGACTTCCAACCACAATTGGGACCAGAATTTCCATTGTAAGTCACTGTGTCATAAGTTGAGTCAGACCCAATTTTATAACAATTTTCAGTGAATCACATGATAGTTAAGCATATGGTTGTTAAACAAATCTAGCTTCCCTAATGGGCATATTTTACCAGAAATCACAAAAAAGGGTTGCAAATTGCAATCACATGATTACAGGACACTGCAACTGGTTCATAAATAGGAGCCAATTGCCAAGTGCCCAAATTGTGATCACATGACCATGAGAGTAATACAATGGTCATAAGTGCAAATACAGATCATAAGTCAGTTTTTCCAAGGCCATCATAATTTTAAATTGTCATTAAACAGTCATAAGTTGAGGACTACCTGTATTTGTCAAGAATAGGAATTTGAATGAAAGGCTTAACTAGCCATTTTCTTCAGTAGGGTTAAAAGGCAACACATTTTTCCTCACTGAAAGTCTCTATATCACCTTGCAGCCTGTTCTTTGTCTCTTACCTCCTCCACGGACCTTTTCTCCATTATTTGCAAAAGCTGAAAGAGGCTTCTGTGTTATACAGCCAGCGAAGGCTGTAGGGCATTGAAGTAGCAAAACCTTGGAGATCATCATCTTTACAATCAAAAGCAAGAAATCCACATTGTTTCATAAGTATCTTCAAGGGCATGCTTTCCTCAGAAAGATTGCTGAGCTTTATAATGTAAAAAAACTACCCTCTATGAAATGAAAACAATGTAACAACACTATAATGGGATTTCCTTTAGGTCGAAGACAATTGTGGATAATAGTTTCTTGACATTAGATGGCAAGAATGATTCAAAGGCTGAAAGGAAGAAACATACCTCAAATCAGGTACTGAGAAATATTCATCTGTTTGATGTTTGAAATGTTGAAGACTTTGATTGTGGGAGAGCAAAAAATGCATTGCAAAGATCAAGGTGGATTAGTACATCAGTACTGAAATATAAGTTCTTCCCATCTATCCCTCGACTCTGCTTTACTAAATAAGGGGCCAGTCATTTGGAATCAGTAAGAGCTGATCCTTAGATGCAATTTATCCTCTGGACTGGTTCACACTTTTAACTAAACCATGTTTTATTTAACAATAAAATCAGTAGTTTTATTTACAAAAGTGCTAAGTAGCCCACTTGGTCTGGTTCACATGGACCAGTTTTTAAATACAAAATACCCCACCCTTCCTCCTCTTCCCTCATGCTCCCTTTGTGACCTACATCTCCAGCTTTTCTTGATTCCAGTCAATAGCGCAGAGTGTAATGCTAAATCAAACCAGTTGTCCCCATGGTGAAAGAAAGACAGTGGCAGATGCTGCTCATGTGGCTTTAATGGGGTGTCATTAAGCAGGCAGGCTGGATGTGGGAAAAGATTGTGTAAGGAAAGATAAAAACAACTGGGCTCTTCAGCCTGCTCCTATGCATTCCACAAGAACTCTTTCAAGGGTTTGCACAGATTTAACAGAGACCAATATGGACCTTGTTCAGCATTTTCCATGCCACCCAATAATATTTATATATCCCAAGATATTTGGCTCCAGGTGGTGGTGCTATTGGAGGAAAGGTGATGAAGAATGCAGGCTATTTTTGTATTCTTACTCTTTATTAAAGGTAGGGTAAAATGGGGCTCTATTTCTCATTAACTAGTATTGACTTTTATGCCTTGGTAGACATTAGTGCTGCATGGCTTTGCATAATTAACATATCAACTGTATTACCTATGGCATGTGCACTGAATGCAATAATAGACAGTGGCTTGCATATGCAGCATAGATAGGCTCAGTCAACACTGTTGATTTATCTAAAGATGTTTGGCAGGTTGTATGTGTTTACAATCAAGAATAGGCCAAGAGATCAATTACTGTCCCATTGGTTAAGGTATAATGTGTTTTTAAATTAGCATGTTATGTAAAGCCAACCAACAATTATTTTATCTATCTATCTACCTACCTACCTACCTACCTATTTGTATCCTGCTTTTATTATTTTTACAAATAACTCAAGGCAGAAAATATATTCAACACACCTTCCTCCTCCTATTTTCTTTCCAATGAGTGACTGGCCCAAGGTCACCCAGCTAGCTTTCATGGCTAAGGCAGGATTAGAACTCCTGCTTTCTAGCTTCATATTTCATCATTTTTTGTGTATATATTATGTGCTTGATCCTAAGTAAGGATGGTTTGTTAGGCAAATTATGGCTTACAACAGTCAGAGGATGGTGATAGGAATTCAAGGAAGAGAAACAATAGGCACAAGTACATTCAGTGTTCGTCTTTTCCCCAATGCAAAAATAGTGCATGTTATGCAAAGAACTGCTTGTGGTCTGAGATTTGGGGTAATCAACAGCAATTGGAGGAATGGATGTCTGCATATACATACCAAACAAACCTACACTAGTACTAATATGTCAGTATGCATACAATAAAAGCTGTGTTCAGGAATTATCAAAACAATGCCTAATTTTGATATCCCTGAATTGATATTCACTGAATAATCTACAATTGGCTTGGTTTACTCAATTTGGTAAGCAGTTAACTATGGCTAATAAAACATTAAATCATGATTGGTTTCCACAGTCTGTTAAGCAAAGGTAAACTAAATTCCTGTGATACTGATTCCATCTACATATAATGAAGTCCAGGACCATCAAATAATTAAAGTACTTAATAACTTTATTGATTCTGATCTTGTTGAGGAATAATGAATCATTTGAGGAACAGAGCAATATGCCTTGCTGTTCTCTTAGTGTAGAAGAAAAACTAAGACTACAGTACTTATGCTCTTAAGCACAGTTTATTGTTTGTATATGGTTTATGCATAAATATTGTGCCAAGCCTAAGAAATAATTGTGATCAAAATAATTATATCTAGTACACACTGAGGTAAATTTCTTTTGGATGTGTAATCTCTGTTTCCAGCATTGGTCCCGTTGACTGGAACAAACTTACCCTTCTAGAATATTAAATTTTGATCCTGACGAGTGGAGGAAGACAATCAAAATTCAAGTGGCAGCTATATCTACTCAATCAAAGCCCTGCACTTGTTTTATGTGTCTTATATGCTTACTGATTTGTTCATTCAGTTTTTGAGAAGTATGTGCACTTGGTATGGTATACTTACACTCTTTTCTATCTGTTGTTGAAAAGTATTTACAGTATTTAATAATAAACTAGTAAATCAAGACTATATATTAAAATAATATAGCAGAAACCAAATTCTTTGGTCTTTGTTTTAGTTTAAGGCAAATGCTCATTTTCACAAGCTGTTTCTGGATGTCCCAATCGATGAACCTTTGAGACAAAGTAAGCGGAATGCCATTTTTATCTATCATGTTGTACTTTTGTAAGTTATATTTTCTGTAGGTAATCCTTATTAACAGCTGTCCTGGATAGCAGTCATTCACAAATATTACAGTTATAAACAATAATAAAAATGTCATTTTCCAACCAGGCCACATTTAGAACAACAAAAGCTTTCAGTGTGAAACTGATTAAGGTCTGGTCAGTTTCAGGTGGGAGCTGCCACTCTGCAGGAGGGTTCTAATCCATTAATTAAGGTTACAAATCTGAGCTTATTAACTTGCTTAACATTTTTAGGGACATGCTACTCTGTGGAAAAAAAGTAGCTCAGTAAGAGCTTGTTTAAACAACTTTTTCACACTGCCAGGTTGGCAAAAGTGGGGGGGAGTCACACAAAGGACACTGTAATAGAGAACTTTATCTAAATGAGAAAACAGCAACCAGTGATCTTCATAGCATATTTCTCTCTTTCTCAGTCAATGAGATAATCAGTGGTTCACTGAGCAACAATTTTGCCTGGCAACCATTTTACTGCAATGACAGTTACTAAATGAAGAATACTTTAATTTTTCCACAACTTGTGCAGTTAGGATTATGGAAGGTTTTGCTTATGCTAGTTATAGTAACTTCCTTTTTGGCACACATACACACACAATATAATTCTGGTTCATAGCATATTTTAATTGTGAATTTGCTTTCCCATGTAAAATCCCAGTATAGGTGCTCCTCATTTAATGACTGACTCATGTAGCAGCTGTTTACAGTTACAACAGTGATGAAAAAGTAGTTTTGTGACCAATCCTCACATTAATGACTTTCACAGATCTGTAAAGCAAAATAAAATTGAAGTAAGAGCATAAATACAGTTGTGGTTTCACTTAGTGATCACTTTTCTTAATATCAAAATTGTTAGTCCCCATTGTGGTTGCTAAATGAGGACTACACATATTTAGTACTTTATAGCCTTTTCTACTCAATATTTATATATCAAAATGTAGATTCTAAGACTAGGATATTTTTTCAGACTTTTTAATCTTTGCAAAGGGTTTTCACCTATCAGAAATACCCTTTATATTTGCAATATTTCTTTTAAGAAAATTACCTTAGATGTGTAGTGTGTGTTAGATACATTGCCTGCCTAGTTGTACCTATTCCCCAGTTGGTAACATTACACATATGATCTTTGCAGATTTCACCTGCGCCTTACAGAAAGAAATTGTGTACCAAGGGAAGCTATATATATCAGAGAACTGGATTTGCTTCCATTCCAAAGTCTTTGGCAAAGACACCAAGGTGCGTAAACATAGCTGATGATGCATTAAATTCCATGATGCATGCCTAATTTTTATTTAATATGTAATACAAATGTTAATGCAATGTGGCATATGTGCTATATAAATAGAAAATAAGAAAACTTCATAGCATATGAGCTATTAAAAGGATTACAGTGAAATTTTGTTATTGGCTATTTAACCAATAGTTTAAATTCTAAATTCCCATTCTATAGAGGAAAAATCCTACTAAAGCAGCAAGATTTATTTCATTTATAAACTGAAGTTTCATTAGCAATGGAACAGGATGCACCTTAGTATATGGCCTACTTAAAGCTGAACACTCAACCATTATGTCTGTTTCTTGCTTTGTAACAAACTATGATTAAATTCTAGCTTAGCATTATGTGAAGATGTAATTTGTATCTTTACTTGTAAGCAAATGCTACTTCCTCCAGTGAGATTCACTCAGAAAAGTGCTCAGCTAATTGCATTTTTAAAAGTCCTTCCTTTCACAGAAAGTTTTTGAACTATTTATTTGATTATAACCTTGTCAGGAAGATAACAAATATGTTATCCCATCTGAACATAACTGAAATGTAATTTACCTGAATATATTGCAGTATTAGAAGACTGCTTATAATAAAGAATTTTGTTGACTCATTTTTATGACATTTTTAATCAATCTGCCTCCATTTATTAATCGTTAGCATTGTTGTAACTGTATTTTTGGGTTAAGTAAAAGTAGTAGGACTGCATGTATTAAAACATTTTTTGCCTATTTTTAAATGATAGGTACAAAAACATCAAAACTGGTTTGTAGGCCTATTGCATTAATTACAGATGGAAACATATTAATTTTTAACCTCCTGAAAATAACCTGGCATCTATTTTACGTGTTTTATTATTTTTGTCACAACATAATGTAGGCAACAAATTGGCACTCAAATTAGCTTAAATCTAGAAAAATAACTGGCTTTATCTGAAAGTATCTAGATCTTACATTCTAAGTAGTAGCATTTGCTTCTTTGCAGTAGGCTCTGCTGCATAACCACCAGTATTGTTGGTTGACATCTTCATCTTGCAATAATCACTGTGCTTTCATTTTAGATTAGCATACCTGTGTTATCTGTAACACTAATAAAGAAGACTAAAACTGCCCTTTTAGTGCCAAATGCTCTTATTATAGCTACAGTCTCGGAGAAGGTAAGTTCACATTTTATTTACTACATTATTTTGTTGTTATTTGTATTTCTATATCCTATGTTCTGGGAGTATAATTGGATATGGAAACAGCTGTGGAACCGCAATTTATATGAACTATAAATTGTATATTCCTATTTTATAGTTATTCTCTTATGTTCTTCACTCCTTCAAAATATCATTCCCAAATATGGGAAGTGGTACTGAATGTGATTAATAATAAGTAAGAAAAAGCATTCTTAATATATCTTGTTGAAGCCAATTTTGCTCAGTCGGAAAAGTGCTAACTCGATAGAAGTAATACTCCATCAAATAAACTTGAATTATGAAAGGCAGATGATTAAAAATCAACTCAGTGTGTGAGATTGCATGTGGTATGTAAATACTTCATATCCTTAAATAATTGTTAATGGATATACTTTAGTAAGAATAATAGTAAGAATAATATGGAGGTGCGGTGGCGCAGTGGCTTAATGATGCCAGTTGTGTCAACCAGAAATGGCCAGCACTCTGGTGGTTCGAGCTGCAGCTCCGCATGATGGGGTGAGCTCCCATCACTCGCCTCCAGCTCTTGCCCACCCAGCAGTTCAAAAGCAAGTAAAGTGCAATTAGATCAATGGGTACCTCTTCGAAGGGAACCATCTGGCCATGACGGGAGCAGTGTGGGACTCGCTTGTCCCGGGGCAGAGCAGGAGCCTCAGAGGATGCCCCAGATGTGAACACACCAGCCAGCCAAGGGGGTTGGGGTTAATAATGTATTGTATAATCGCTAATCTTTGTAAGCCGCCAAGAGTCTTCAGAAATTAGCGGCATAGAAATGTGATTGTAAATAAATAAAAAATAAATAAAATAGGAAAGGCAAGCTCTAGCAGTCTTCCTTGGTTTTAAATAATATTTGTGATTGTTTTCTTTACAGTATATGTTCGTCTCTTTTCTGTCCAGAGACGCTGTTTACAAACTGTTGAAGTCTGTTTGCACTCATCTAGAAGTAAGTAAAATTTTCTTCAGATACAGATAGTCCTTGCTTACTGACCACAACTGGGACCAGCAACCCCATATCCAAACAACACGGTGCTCAGCAAAATATGTGACTGCACTAAGCTTACAACCTCATTTCTGCTGTGGTCATTAAACTACTTACCTGTAATTGTTAAGCGAGATATCACATAACCACAACTTCTGATTTTACTATTGGCTTCTCCATTGACCATGCTTGTCAGAAGCAAGCTATGAAGAGCACAAATGGTGATTGTGTGACCGTAGGACAGTGATGGTCATAAGTGCAAGGAGAGGTCATAAAGTTACTTTTTCAGTACCTTGTTATAACTTTGAATGGTCGTTAAACATTGCAGTCCTTAAGCAAGGTCTACCTGTATCTCTGTGAATATTCCTAGTATTACTTAGCTAATCCTACTCCAAATGTGTAATTGATAAAATTGTATATTTCAGGATGTGAGTGTTGGCAACAGTTCTAATCCTTCTCCCTTAGAAAAGAGTTTCAGAGCTGATCGGCCTACAACATTACGTCTGGTAAGTTTATTTTTGAAAAGAAAAACATTTATGATGGAGATCTACAATAGAAATGGCCTACTTAAACAAAAAGAAAATATTTTATTTATGTACTGGAATTTCTATGTCAGTTTTTGAAGGCTCTGAATGGCTTACATCAACTATCAAAACATGTCAGTAGATATCTATTCGGTGTAAATAAGTTAATACACGTTGTTTCCAAATACTTATCTGAATATCCATATCTCCACAGCTCTTTGAAATTATAACAGAGAGGGAGTGGTATGGATATCCATTTGTTCTATGTAAAGCAACCATGAGATCCATAGTTACTGGATCCCTATAAATGGCCTTCCCTTTGGTAGAAGATGACGCAGGGACCTTAACAAACTCTCTTTCCCAGCTATTACTAAATGGGCAGATTCAACCTGAGAAAGTGGTTTCAAACATTTCCAAGTGCTGAGTCATGAAGAGCATGTTACCATATTCAGCCATGAGATAACAAAAGCATGAATTATCATGTAAAATACCTCCTGATACAAAAAATGGCACTACAGAACTTGCAGAGATTGCTGTTAGTGTGTTTGTGTTTCTTATTTTTATAAACAATTCAAGGCAGTGAACATACTTAACACACCTTCCTCCTATTTTCCCCACAACAGCAATCTTCTTAAGGTAAGCTGGGCTGAGAGAAAGTGACTGCCCAAAGTCACCCAGCTGGCTTTCATGGCTAAGGCAGGATTAGAATTTACTGCCTCCTACTTGGTAGTCTGTTACCTTAACTACTAGACCAGACTGGCTCTCTTGTAATGTGGGTTTGGAAATTTTAAAATAATATCACACTTACTTACAATTACAATAACATCTTGTAATTGAAGTCCAATTGCCTTTTTTAAGAATCTTTGCAATTTTTTTGCAATTTTTACTACTTATGACTTGGATTAGTGAGAATATTCATAGAGATTACACTTAACTTATTTTACTGACTTCTTTTTTCAAAAGTGGGAAAACAATACCAACACTTTTAGTGTTTGAGGGCTTCAAAAAGAGAATGGATTATATGCAGACCCTCCTTGTCTTAATTATAGTTAATGGAAATATCATAATTTGTGAAGCTACTTTCTTCCCTTTACTATCCATAATTAAAACTGTTTCCACAATTCCCAAGCTACATGGTATTTTACCATGATGAGATGGAAGATTATGGTTGCTAATGGCCAACACATCTGGATAACCTGGTTTGAGAAGACAAATTTAGATCTACCATTGTTCAGAGTTTGGTTGAAATAAGTTCAGCTGATATGAAATAGAAATGGAAGTTTCTATTCTCATCTGGGGGAGGAAGTACTGTTAGCTTAACCTTGCTGTATACAGAAGACCTCATGTCAATTCACATGTAATATATCATTTTTTTCTGTGTTAAATGGAACAGAGATTATCCTTTGCTGTATGTTAACAAGACTATATATTTTAGTACTGTGGACTTTGTTTTGTTTAAAGATACTTCCGCAATTTATTCAAACTCTTTAAATATAAGTTCCTTCATATCATGAATTCCTTCATATCTTCAGGCTTCATTCTAAAGCTTGTAACCTCATATAGTAAATACAAAAGCTGCTGTTTACTGGGTGGGGATAATCTTGAGCAACTACACAGAACAATCTCCTTACAACTTCTGTTAAACAGGGGTTTTTGTTCATTCTACTTCCTGGTGGTGGCTATGTGAATCTGTTAGTATAAATTAAAGTTGTAGTAGGTTACTATAACATAAGCTAACATAAACTAAAGTCTACTAGAGGATGAAATTTATCCTACCTTATCTGTATACGTACATATATTCACACATAAATATATATAGTTGGGAAATTGTCACGCCCAGAACCCAAGAAAGACACATACAGATTCTTCCAAGCTGAGTTCTTTATTGTTTTTACGCCTATAGATAGAATTTTGCCAAACTAAGCACTCTACTATCTTCATCTACCATATACCTTGAGAACTATTAGGGAGGGACTGTCTTCATCCTCTTTCTCCTACACAAAACATCTGGACTGAGTTGTCTCTAATTCCTCTGGAATGCACCCCTCCCTTCTGGGAATCCAACCTACTACATTCCTTCACAGAAACAATAGGATTAAGTCATATTTGCATAAGTGTTCAAGCTCTAATATTCCTTCCCATCAATTTCAAGGATGTAAGAGATATTATATTATCTGCAAACTGGATTATTTGAAATAATATGGCTTGATGAAAGTCAATTATTGACATTAATGGACCTGGAGGTTTAGTCTTAATGTTCTACCCATTAGCCTAAGATACATTTTGGCATTTTGGCTACAATTGTAGAAGCAGAGCTAAATAACATTTTTCAGGCTGAAGACCACCTTGACCTTTGAATAACATGATGGAGGATATACAACGAACAGTAGATGGGATCTGGACAATTTAAACAAATATAATTAAAATTAAAATAATTACATGTGTTACATTCAATATATGTTAATTAAATGTATGTTTATTTTATTTCTAACATATTAAAAATTACAATTTGGTGACTACTTTTAGAGGGGATTTGGGGGATAGTGTCTTAAAACCTTAAGTTATTGATTGAATTACCTATTGAACATACGTAGCTAGCAGCAAGCCTCATTGTGTTTTATGTAACATGTCTAAGTAAACACTCGCAGGACGAGCAAAAAATTTAATCAAAAAATATTCCGCTGGACGAGCCGCGACTCACAAGATGAGGAAACTTAGTGCCAAACTTTGCGCGTCATCAGTAAGCGCTCTCTGTATTTCCCGTTCAGGCAACTCCACATGAGAGTTCTGCCGACTCTTACCTCGTGCTTTATTCCATTGCCATACCAGAAGCCGCGTGCGTGCATTCTACCATCCCTCCTCTCACGCGGTTTACTCCATTGCCATACCGAAGCAGCATGTGTGCATTCTACCATCCCTCCTCTCGCGCGGTTTACTCCATTGCCATACCGAAGCAGCATGTGTGCATTCTACCATCCCTCCTCTCGCGTGGTTTACTCCACTGCCATGCGGGCAGCGTTCTGCCTACGTTCCTGATCCCAATGAGCACCGCGCGATCAGCTCACATGGGAAATCTCCCAACGGAGCTCTCCTCTCTCACTGCGTAAACAGTGTAAATTAGGCGAAAGGCATTCAAGAGAGAGAACTCTGGAGACTCCCGATTCAATCTCCAGGAAGTCCCTCCCCCTCCTCTCCTTCAC
>JANHZU010006887.1:209706-220044 GCA_032468055.1 Acrochordus granulatus | reverse complement strand
ATTAGCACTATTATTAAGAAGAGGATGTAATTCTTACGCATCAGAGGATGTACTTTCTGTGTCAACTCAACAAGTTCAACTTGCTTCAAGAGCTGCTGATACAGTTCTACAGAGGAATTATTGAGTCTGTTTGTACATCTAAAACTGGTTTGCTACAGCAACCATGCAGGATGGGTACAGACTCCAACAAACAGGACTGTAGAATAATTGCAGCTAGCCTGCCTCCCTGGAAGACCTGTATATTGAGAGGGTCAAGAGAAAGGCAGAGAAGATATCTGCAGACCCCTCACACCCTGGACATAATTTGTTTGAACCTGTTCCTTCTGGACAGCAGTTTTGGGTATTGCATACAAAAACAAACAGACATAGGGACAGTTTTTTTCCCCCTGTGCCATCATTCAGCTAAATATTTGACTTATATGACAGGATACAAAGTGCAAAGAATACTAAATTAACCCAGAAGTTCTGTCTACTATGTATATATAGTATTATCAATAAATCATGGTTCTAATTCTACACGTTCCTATATTTCCTTTCTACTGGCTGCATACTTTGGATGCACTCTTTACTGTTGAATACATAATTGTGTTTTATTTGTTTATGTTATTATGTTATGTTCTGTCTTGCAAGTATACTGAGAGCTGTTGAACTGGATTCCTTGCATATCTAACCATGCTTGGCCAATAAAGTATCTGAATCTGACCCTCTCCATTGCTTTCAAGGATGAGAGGATCAGATGAAATTGACTGTGTAATACACAGCACATTCCTTTACTACACAAAATAATGCAAACACAGCCAAGACCATTCAAAGGAATATTGCTTTTCTGGAACATCTGAAATTGATATTCCCCTGAACAAAGAACTGAGAGAGAAAATAGCTGTTGAGGGAAATTCTGTTCTCTTTGGCACTCAAAATACAAATGGAGGCACAGAGCTGCCAGCAAGAAGGGGCCCAGCAACTCACTGACCCCCAAACATATTTTCTCCATGCAACCCAGAAAGGCCACAACAAATATATTGTTTTGTTTTTTATTTTCCTTTTCAAGCTGGACTACCTATCCTGGTTTCAGTCTGTTTCAAATGGTTATGAGATGGATGCTGTTTATTGTAAGCACATTTCCTCAGCAAAGGACCTGTTTGAAGGACCTTCCTGCTCTTAGCATTGCCAAGTCTTATTATCTGCTTTGCCTTTTTTTAATGTAATAACAAATATCTGTGTAATACTTTGTCTTGCCATTTTTTTTGTAAGCCAGTTTGATCTCTTTCATATTCAGTAAGCCTTCATGGTATACTAACTTCGGTGCATCACTGTCCTTCAGATATTCTTCCAGTGTTCCCTTTTCTTCTTCAGCTGTCTGCTGTATTTGCAACATTCCATGCCCACCTAATTTCCTTGGTAAATAGAGTCTGTCAACATTGCTGCATGGATGAAGGACATGATTCATTGTCACTATTTTTCTGGTCTTCCTATCCAGGGTTTTTAGTTCTGCGTGAATATAGTCCACTATTCCAACTGTGTATCTAATGGCTGAAATCGTTATTAATTGAGGATATTTCCTTCGCTCAGTTTGAACTTTAAGATCTTTTTCCCTCTCATGATGTATTCACTTCTAACCTTCTTTTTAACTTCAGTATGCTTAATGTTGTCAGCTTGAAGGATGCCCAGGTATTTGTAGTGGTCCTCTTCATCCAGACACTTAATTAGTCTGTGGTTGCCTGTTGCTGCCCCTTTTGTTGGATCTTTCATTGTCAGGTAGTTTTTGCCAGATGTTAACCAGTCTTCAATTTCACCTCACAAATATGTTGTTAAACTGTTTGGCAATGAATGAGTATAGAATTATCAGATATTTCCAACAAAACTCATGCAGTTCAACTGCATCTGGTATGGACCAATTCATCATCTTCCTTGCTCTTTTCCCCAGCATTTCTGCTGTTATTTCAAACTCTTTCATTTCAGCTTCTGTATTTTTGTCCACGTCCTTATCCAAGCTGCATTTTTATTGCATTTCTTTGGATTCTTCCATAGTTGTGCCCAGAACTGCACTGTTTCTTTTTTGTCAAGTATTGGGTGATTCATTGCAATCCTTCCATTGATAGATTGGTGCAAATGTTCCTGATTCAACTGAAATTGAAGATTCTGCCTATAGTGTGCTGTTTGAGCTTTGTATCTGATGATATTCTTGACTATAGCTGTTACTTGCTGCTTTATTATTTCCAGCGCTTCCTTGATTTTCCTTGTTTATGGCAGATATTTCTTGATCAGATATTCTTGGTCTTCTTGTTCTTCAACTTATCTTTCATCTATTCTAGCCTGCTAGCATTTGATCTTAACATGCTGATCTTGTTTTCCAACTTGATCTTTATTTATTGGCAGTGGGTTTTTTTAAGTACTTTGATGTGTCTCATTGTTATTTCATACATTTTTGAAGTAAAGTTCTCTAAATTGAAATAAAAATACTGTATAATGTATATGGATCTACATGGAAAATGTTAGGAGAAAAGCAAGAATGAAACATTGGGAAAAGGATGCCTAATATTTGGTATAAGAATTATATAAAAGGACTGTGACTTCCTGTGTAGTTTCCCAATTTCCTTCAGTTTATAGCAGGGAGTCTACATATGCCTGCAGATCAGTTTATAACCACAGAATATGAGCATTGCCTTCAATATTTCTGGAATTCCTTTCTTTGCTTCATTATTTTGAATCTATTTCCAGTCAGATCAGTTTACATTTTGGAATGCATCTCCCATATGGTGAGAGAACATGATGTGGCTGTTATATTAATTACTGTAAATTTTACTCAAGGCTTTTTGAGGTATAAAAGGGTTCAGGTTTACTGTGTTCATGCCAGCATAGTAGACAAAACTAGTTAACCCTTGTTAAGCAACATTAAACTATAACTGCACTAACATACATATTTAACACAATTCTTGAGTGAGAAGAAAAGGAACAGTCAATTTGAATCTGCTTGTTGTTTTGTATCTCATGTCTCCCACAACTGTATTTGTTCAGCATAGTCTTTTCAAAAATTAGATTAATTTTTCTTTTTATCTCACAGATTCTCCAAGAATCCTTGGATCTTTCTACAGAATGAATTTTCAGATATTTTTGTCAGTGACTCATATACTCATTGTCTATGCAGTTCTGTAAGTATGTAGAACCCATTTCTTCAAATTACAAAGCTAAGTATAGGCTGGAGGCATTTTTCCTGGGATATACTGTATTTCAAAGTTGGATATTCAGCAGCTAAATAAATGGTTTCTGAATTTCTTTTTCTTACTTACTGCACACAAATTAAGATCTGAATATGTTCCATAGTAAATGTTTCCACTTGGGAAAATGGAGGGAGAAAAATGTGATCTGTTTAAATTACTCTGAGCAGTGTAATATGAATAACAGGCTATGTAGTTTCCAAAAGCATTTTGCCAGATTCCTGGAGGTAACTGAAAAGAAGATTGATAGATACTATATTTTCAAGGTTTATGGCCAAACAAGGCAGCCAGCAACATTGCAAACCAAGCAGCAGATAAGAGGATTGGTGAAGGAGGGCAAATTACTGAGGAAACCATATTGAATAGGGCAAGACTGTGGATCAGTCCACTCAGTGCTGCAACAGACAGGAGCCAGCCCACCAACATTTGCTGTCTTTATTGGTCCTGTGAGGGCCTTTCTCATTTCCTGTTGAGGCTCTCTTAAGGAGTAATATCTCCAACTCTTCTGGATGCTTGTTTCCACAGCTGAGCTGAGCAGTCTAAAGTTAAAGGAAAGCAAAGTAGGATTTGACAAAGCACCATTAATGTTATCTCGATAATTTAGTGTAACAGGAGCTTTGATTGTGTAATAGCTTTCCTATTAAGGGTTATTTCCTATTATTAATAATGAGTTCTTATATAGGCAATCATTTGTTTATGTTTATATTTCTTTCTCTTCCACATCTCTCTTGCAGTATTTTTATCCTCATTTGTTCTACATTCTATATGCGATATAAAGTTCACGTTTTGGAAGAGCAACTGGTATCCATGGCTTCTACTGTGGATCCATATATGAATGAGTAAGGTTGCATTTTGTTGGCATATTATGTTCTTTGTATTCTTTTCTACTGAGTATTCCTCACTATCTGTCCTGGAAATAGTTTTATCAGCATTTACTCTATGTTTTTCATGCTATAGAAACTTTTGACCCACTCTTTTTTTTCAAATAAACTTAAAAACAAGAAGGATGATGTATACAACTTCAGAATCTGACTAGTCCAGTAACCTCTTCTCACAGTGGCCAAATACAATCAGGACATTAAATTCTAGAGGTCAGTCATCATGACTAATAAGTACTCTAAGAAATCTTTAGAGATAGACTTTATCAAGTCTGAAAGTCCAAGCACATAGTGTCTAACTGATCAACTGTATCAACATTCTTGCTGTCATTCTGACTTTTTCTGATGCCACATTTATTCTTCTTTAACCAGGCTTGCTCTTTCAGATGTTTGATATTTTTAAATTTTATTTTTATATATTTGACTTATATAGCCACCCACCTCACATACATGACTCTAGGCAGCATCTGGCTGTACAAACCCTTATACAGCTTTAATGTGACACTAATAAATCCTATGCACACAAAAAAATCCAGATCACAATAACTAAAATAAATGTATATTAAATTGCCATTTTTTCAGGGTGCCATTTCATGCAACAGCTTCCATGTGCTCATAAATGAATATTCACATTCTTATAAATAGCACCTTCAGATAATTATTTTCAGACATATTATTTTAGGAATATGCCCTGGTAATAAATAGTAATAAATAGGTAGAAAAACAGTAATAAATAGATAGAAAAACTTGGCAATGGACTTTGATGTTTAGATCTTAGTTATGCAGAAAATAACCAGTACAGAATTTACAGAGTATCCAGATATATTGGATTCTTAATTACCTTTTTAAAAGACATAATAAAGCAGATTATATGCTAAACTTTTAGTGGTATCTCAGCCAGAAAGGCAGCTTCTATGGTTACAGAGCATGTTCTTGAATCTTCTTTGCCCTGCTTGTGAAGAAAGAATATTAAATTGGGAGAGTGTAAACATTATGCCATATTTAGAGAGAATTCCCTGCTCAAAGTACTTTGCTGGTTTAGAACTTGAGTCAAGGTTGCCATTTACAATATTTGTAAGGCAAATGCCAAATTCTGTCTAACTGTTAACATCTACTTGGTGGTATAGTCTTTGCTTATTTATAGCCAATTTTTTTTCAGCAATCTTAACATTTCCATATTTAGGGAGCGAGACCCTGTAAAATGAAAGTCATTTTCAGACATAAATTTATGGCCTGATATCTGCTTGAGTCATGCAACTTCTGTATGAAAGACCACAGTGAAGATTACAGCTGGGCACTTGAAACAATTTTCTCGAAAATTAGGCACATATAGATGTGTAGATAGCTAATTACATCTTTACCATATAATATTTGAGCTAAGGGATTTAGTAATGAACAGATAAATTCAATAGGGATGTAAAGTGGAAAAATGGCATAATAGCTGCAATGCTGTTTTGGCAATTCTGAATAGCATAAAGCAATATTGATTTTATGCTAACTTGTTGAATGAAAAATCATACCCAGTTGTTTAAAGCACACCAATTGCTCTACAAATGCTATTTATGGACTCTTCACGTGAGCTGTATTCTAATTTTTTAAAGAAAAACATAGTGCATGTCTTATCAAAATGTTTTTGCAACTATCAGCCTCTACAGTAAAGAATTCATGTCTGCATGTCTCTCTTCAGCCTCATAGATTTTCTCCTTGATGATTTTGCCCTAATCTGGTATTTCAGGTCTTCCAACAGTAGTTATTTTAACTTAAACAAAAAGTAAATGTGGAATAAGGATGCATTCTTATTTAATTAATTTCCTATTGAACTATTCCTGAGAAAACTCTATTTAGTTACATGAAATGGCCCTAAACTTTTCTTCTCTACAACTGAGCCTATATCACGAATTGCCTTCAAGAATATCAATATCAAAATATTATGACATGAATGTACATTGCTAATAGAATTCTTGTATCATGAAGCCATTATTCTCAGTGTAAATCAGGATAAAGAAGTATATTTGTCTTTTCTGCTGTGTTCCTATTCATTTCTGTTATTTTTAATTTATTGCATTTGTAATTACCTGCTGTCTCATTTTCTCATTTTCAGACATCCAATACAAGATGGGATGGGATATAATCTAAAATTTAAAGTTGATGATCTGTATGCAGAGCTAACAGCTAATCTTATCAAACTGGAAAAGGTAACTAGAGAGAATTGCTAAACTATGGAAGATAGTTCTAAAGCCCTAAAAACAGTGAGGAGACTGCATGGGCATAGAGATGGAGCTCAGATTTATTGGGATGACAAGATAGTTGGGTTAACATCTTTCATAGTTATGTAGAAGATATTTTTATTATGTAATGAAATATGCTAATAAAACTTATAGTACCATCATGCATTCTGTCTCTTGGTCTATTATGATAACTATGGAAATCTATCAGCAAAAATGTAGGAGGACATTTGTTATGCATTTGAGTTACAGAATGTAACATCATACCTGCCCACATCCCTTTTTTCCAATGATTCAATGGCCTGTTTTATGTAAATTCATTTTACATGATGTTTTCAGAGTGTAATCTTAGCTTAAAATGTGGGAAGTCTACATAAACCATCAGATGGTTTACATAAACCATCAGTACATTTCCACAGAGCAAATCAGGTGGCCTGTTTTAGAAAACAAGCAATTTTGCCATTCCATTGGACAAGCCTTGTTTGGGACTCTGCTGTTGAACACATTTTATCTAGTTATTTACTTTATACAAATGATATATATCCTGATTAATTTTGTAGCTGTTGAAATTAGTGAACATTTGATTGATATTTAAAATCAGCAATGTCCTGTTCATATGGATAAATTAGATCATAACCCTGTACCTAATTTCCATGGTTCAAGTATTACTGAATTCAGTGAAATTTACTTTTGAGTAAATTTCATATTTATATGGAATAATGCTGTGTTCCCTCTAGTCTGATTATTTACTTAGTTCATTCATTCATTAAAATGGTTAGGCTTTCCTCAGCAAAGACAGTTTTATCTGGCTTTTTTTCAGTGTTCAAGAAATTGTGGAAGTTAAATGATAGCCTTGTTCCCATGGAAACTAAGATTCAGTAGCTTTTTTTAAAATCAAAGACGTAATAGAGCAATGATCTTGTAATGTGTTTTTACTAGAGGCATATCCCAAGTATTATAATTAAAGAGTACATTGTTATGACACTATTTACATGACTACTGGTATTGTTGAAAGAAAAAGCAATCGTTTGTTTAGAACTGAATACTAAACTCGAAAAAAATTTCCTAGAAAATTCTCCTCCTCACCAAGCTGTCTTAATTAGATGGAAATTTGCCCACAGAAATAAAATTCTTTTAAATTTTGTCTGTCCCCATACACCAATAAAATTCTGATCTTGGAAACAGTAACTCTTCTTCACAGGCTTTTGAAAATGTCCAATTAAAATAGTTTAGGTCTCTTCAGTTAATCTCTTCTTCAAGTCATTCATACATAGTCCAACTTGTATAATATCCCTTCCTGTGCTTTAGGCTTAAATAAGCATCTACTGGGTAACCTGGAAAATCAATTATATAATTCATGGCATTTTTTGTAATGATGAAATCACTTTTTTTCCAAAATGTTGCAATAAGAAACTTGTTCATAGATACACATGAACAAGACAACCTCTAGAGAGGAATAAGAACTGTTGGTCTGAATAATTGCTAAACATCACAAAAAAATGCAAAAAAGCTTTCTCAAAAAGCAACTTGAGAAAACAGTTGCCTTTTGAGAACGCTTTTTTGCAATATATTTTTGCAATAATCATAACCTGGATGACTGAGAATCTCCATAGACACTGCTAGACATATCAATGGTTTAAAAATATATGTTCAGTGTTATGAATTTACCTGGATTGAGTCACAGTGAAAAAAAATTCCACTTTAGATGTAATGCCTATTGAACAGTTCATCTCTTGTCCATGTAGCAGCTGGTTTTATCTATATAATGTGTTCTGTATTTTTTTTCTCCAAGATACAAAGCAATTTACAGAAGCTACTTGAAGACACAAAGTGAACTGCCTCTTGCCTTTGGATTACTTCATTCGCACCTCATTTTTTCTCTAGATAAGCAACACTAAAGATAACATCAGGCATACCTGAGCACCATGCAAAGTTGCTTCACAGCTCTTGTACTTATGCAATAGCATCTGTTTTGTCAGAGTACAATGCGTCTTCCTTGTCTATGCTGGTATGTAATGGATAACTTAGAGGATTGATCTCATACATTATTATATAACTTAAACCTACAGTAACTCCATTCTGTTCTATTGTACTGTGCTTGTTTGAGACTTAAAGCTGGTTTGAATAATATACAATTTACTGTTCAACCATGTCTGGAAAACTTTACAGCTTGTATATGTTTGTGTCTGAAAGTACAGTACACACTAGTTTCCTTTTTTTTCCTATCCAGAGAGTAGAAAAGTCTATACATGCTATTAGGTGGACTCCATAAACTTAATTTTGCTATTATTTAGCATTTTGCTTTGATCATGTTATTTCTGGTTAGAACTGCATGTTCCTACAGAGTTGCCAAAGAGAATCTATCCTGCACGCTAAACTTCAGTTAAATGTATTAGGAAACTGAAATATTTCCTGTTTCGCACAGGATCATCTGTGCATATATGCATGTATACCTAAACTCCCCAAAGCCTCCATTGCTAAAGTTTTGTCATATCTAAGTATGATTAAAGCATATTAGAGAATTTTTATAATCAAAGTTTGATAATCCTAATTCCATAAAGTTGGTGTAGACCAACTTAATAACGCAATGAGTCATGTGAAATAAATCAGACTTTTTGTATGTATGTGTGCCTTTGGGTGATCGTTGACTCCTGACAACTATCTGGACTGTCCCTGCAGCTTTCTTGTCAAAATTTTTTAGAAATAGTTTGCAAATGCTTGCTTCCTAGGGCTGAGAGAGAGAATGTCCCAAGGTCATCCAGCTGGCTTCATGTCTAAGGTGAGACTAGAACTCATGGTCTCCTGGCTTCTAGCTAGTGATTTAAACACTGCACCAAATTGGCTGCCTTTACAGTCTGTTTAAACCTTGTTAGACATGATTGTATATTGGTCTCAGTGAGTCGATAATAGTCAGTTTGGATAAGTTGTAGCCTTAATTTCACTTAAATTTAACAGCAATATTTAGCCCAATAAATGACCTACAGATAGGCTACTTAATGCAGGAATTTAGGTGGCCTGAAATCTATGCATTCCTATTCTGCAAAACTAAAGTGGAAGATGAGATCCTAATGTAGACTTCATTTTAGCAATCTCTGGATTACTTCTAACCAGACTGACTGGTAATGTAAATTTAACATACGTTAATTTTAAGACAAGGTTTTTAGCTTTTTTGTTTTTCCATTTATTTTAAGTATATATCTTACTGTATTTAGGTATTGCAGTTTGTCATATTTTCACTAGAATTTTCATTTCATTCATTTTTTCGAAAGATAGTTGAGAGTCCAGCATCTCAAAACAAGTAATGATATTATGTGCAATACTAGTCCATAGCATTTTAATACAAAGAAGCCATGATTTTATGCTACTTAAAATATCTATAAAAGCAGCATTCTGTTTATATAGCAGAGATGTTAATTGTCTCATTTCTATGAAATGTAATTTGTGTATTTAAAATAAACTATTTATGAATGTGCAGTGGGTGCACATTTTTTAAGTATACCTTAATCAGTTTTATATAGTAGGATTCAAAAGAACAATTACAATATAGCAAAGAGAAGAACTGTGCAACTGTATTTATAAGATGCACTCCAAGCTATGGTTTGACAGAGAACTGGTATAAAATGTTTTACAGATGGTATACCACTCCAGCATCTAAAACAGACAAATCATACAGCAATAAATGTGGAAAATGCCACAAAACAAAAAGAGCATTTTACATATATGGTGGGCAAGCAAAAAAAAATAGAAGTAATAGAAAGATACAGTATACATAGCTATTCAGAGAATGTTGGGGATCAAATTGAAATGGGACCACTGTTTCTTTTATTAGGTATAATTACAGAACCCATCAAAAATGTCTACCATAATTTATTAAGATACATGTTCATGATTGTGAAGATAACTTTGCACAAGGAAGGGGAAAGTCAAAAATTAAATATTTACCTATACAGTGGTGCCTCACAAGACGAGATTAATCCGTTCCAGAAGAACGCTCTTAGCGCGAAATGCTCGTAAAGAGAA
>JANHZU010006887.1:176348-186407 GCA_032468055.1 Acrochordus granulatus | reverse complement strand
AGTTCCTCTGCCTCTTCGAAAGCCAGCCTGTACATCTGGTAGTTCTCTGTTCACATACTGCTGAAGCCTAGCTTGTAGTATTTTGAGCATAAACTTGCTAGCGTGTGAAATGAGCGCACTTGTATGGTAGTTTGAACATTCTTTGGCACTGCTCTTTTTTAGAATTAGAACGTAAACTGACTCTTTCCAATCCTGTGGCCACTGTTGAGTTTTCCAAATGCTGGCATATTGAGCACAGCACTTTTAACAGCATAATCTTTTACAATTTACATAGTTCAATTTGAATACCATCACCTCCACTAGCTGCATTGTTGCTAACAAATCCTAAGGCCCCCTTGACTCCACTCTTCAGGATGTCCAGCTCTAAGTCACTGATCACACCAACATGGTTAGGGACATTTAGATCTTTCTTGTATAGGTCTTCTGTGTATTTTTGCAATCTAGTCTTAATCTTTTCTGCTTCTCTTAGATCCCTACTATTTTTGTCCTTTATCATACTCATCGTTGCACAAAACATTCCCTTGATACCTCCAATTTTCTTGAAGAGATTTCTAGTTTTTCTCAGCCTATTGTTTTTCTCTATTACTTTGCATTATTCATTTAAGGCAGCTTCTCATCTTTCGCTATTTTCTGGAAATCTGAATTCAGTTGGGTATATCTTTCCCTTTCTTCCTTGCCCTTCACTTTCCTTCTCCCTTAGCTATTTGTAAAGCCTCATCAGACAGCCACTTTGCTTTCTTGCATTTGGTTTAGTAGTAAAATTTTAGTAGCTTCTTGTACGTTACACACTTCCATCCGTAGTTCTTCAGGCACTCTGTCAGATCTAATCCTTTAAATCTATTAATCACCTCCACAATATATTCACAAGGGGTATCACTGAGGTCACACCTGAACAGCATAGTGGTTTTCCCTATTTTGTTCAATTTAAGTCTAAATCTTGCAATAGGAAGCTCACGATCTGAGCTATAGTCAGCTCCAGGTCTTGGTTTTATTGACTGTATAAAGCTTCTCCATCTTTGGCTGCAAAGAATGTAATCAATCTGATTTTGGCGTTGACCATCTAGTAACGTCCATGCGTAGAGTTGCCTTTTAAGTTACTGGAAAAGTGTATTTGTTATGACCAGCTTGTTCTCTTGACAAAATTATGTTAGCCTTTGTCCTGCTTCATTTTTACTACAAGACTAAACTTGCCTGTTATTCTGGTTACCTTTTGACTTCCTACTTTTAGCATTCCAATCCCCTTAAGGTTTATAGAATGGTCAACTTCAGCCTCTTCAGCATCAGTGGCTGAGGCACAGACTGAATTATTGTGATGTTGAAGTTTGCTTTGGATTCGAACCAAGGTCATTCTTTGTTTTTGAGATTGTATCTCAGTACTGCTTTTCCCACTGTTTTATTGATAAGGAGAGCTACTCCATTTTTTTTAAGGGATCCTTGCCCACAGTAGTATAGGGTTCATCTGAATTAAATTTACCCATTCCTATCCATTCTAATTCACTGATTGCCAAGATGTCAATGTTCAATCTTGCCATCTCCTGTTTGACCACATACAGCTTATCTTGATTCATAGATCTCACATTCCAGGTTCCTATGCAATATTGTTCTTTACAACATTGGACTCTCCTTTCACCTCCAGACACATCCATAGCTGAGAGTCCTTTCAGCTTTGGCCCAGCCACTTTACTATTTCTGGAGCTACTGGTAATTACCCTCCACAATTTCCCAGTAGCATACTGGACACCTTCTGACTTGAGGGGCTCATTTATCAGTATTATATCTTTTAGCCTTTTGATACTGTCCATGGTATTCTTGGCAAGGATACTGGAATGGGTTGCCATTTCCTTCTCCTGTGGATCACATTTTGTCAGAACTCTCTACTATGACCCGTTTGTCTTGGGTGGCCCTGCAAGATAAAGCTCATAGCTTCACTGAGTTATGCAAACCTCTTCACCATGACAAGGCAGTGATCCATGAATTGGATTATTGATACTGAATTGTAGACTGGAAGAAAGCAACCAAATGAAGCAAAAAAAAAAAAAGTAGGGGCAATTATAGAGTTGTCAGGAAAAAATAGTATGCATAGAATTCAAAAAGCCTTTTGAGCACTCAAACTCATGCATCAATAGACAATCACCAAAACATTTTCTGCATTTTAATCAACTATTCAAGTAGACCATTATAGGCAAAATACCATATGTGGACAATGTACAGTATTAGTTTCTGTACATATTCAATGAGCCAGTGATTAGCAAAGCTACTTCCAGGTTTAACTATTAATTACCAATAATAGCATTGTTTCCTCCAAGCTCCAACAGGCATCGTCCTATTAAAATAAACAAACAGTAAGTCATATGAATCTAGCCATAGTTTCCATTTATTAGCATTTATGTCATCCTACCTCCCATCTTGTCATCACAATTTTATTAAAATACATGTGAATCACAAGAAATGAAAATATTTAACAAAAATCCACCACAATTGTTTTATTTATATGGCTGAAAAATACTCATTTTTGCTGACCATTTATGAACAAATTGTCCATATTAACATCTCCTTTAGGTTTAGGGATTTAATCTAATCTAAGAATCTAATTCTTAACAATGGAAAAAATAAATTTAAATTGTTTAGAAACTGTTTTAATCAAGGTTTTGAATTGGGTCTTTGGTCCAGAAACTGGAGAATAATGGTAGACATAGCAAGTATGAAAAAGTTTTGTCATTCATAAATAAAGACAAGTTTTGTAGTTAGGTAGATAGATACCTGGCTATCCTGACCAAAACAGAGAAAACAATTATAGTGAACTTTTCCCCATAATTTCTTGTTCATAGATTTTTCAATCAAACTTCACAAAAAAATGTACTTCTGCAAGTCTATTTGTAGCATAGGCATTTAAGCTGTTTATCCAATTGATATTCAAAATAATTAGGTTAATGCCTGTGCAAAGAACTCTAACTTGTACCCTTACAATATTATTTCAGGTTTATTGCATTAACTCAGCAACATGAAAACTCTTTCTCTTGTTCAGTTTGTTATATTAATAAATATATTTGCAACCTATTTTGTTATTTGAGTGTCAGAGGTAACATGTAACACACCACAGTTGTTACCAAAAGTAACAACTACCAAAGTAACAACTACAAAAGTAACAACTACCAAAAGATAGAGTTCACACAATGCTAGCATATGCTAGCATTGTGTGCATTTGGGCGTGTACATTGTTCCATGTTATAGTTGTATAAGATTCAGTAAATCCACACTTTCTCAAGTTACCTTGGCAAGCACTCCATGATGGAAGCTAACTTATGGAGAGAGTGATTTGAACTCTAAAAATAACTCCTATATCCTCCAGGGCAAAAAGGAACAAGAGTTTCTAGATAGGAAGCGGTGCAAAACATGGCTGCCACATTTCACAAATGATCAACGTATGGCAGAAAATAGGGATGAGAGGTAAAAAATGAAAAAGTTTTATTTTCTTTCCATTGGCACTTGTGGACATACTGTCCTTTCTTGATTAGGAAGCCCAAGTCTCTGCATAGAATGCTGAATTTCATTGTAACAAAAACAATTACTTTGAATCATAAGACAATATCATAATTTGTTAATGACTATACATCTACAAACTAACTTTAATCTGGGTATTTCTGTCCCTTGCATCTTGAGTCATTAAACAAAAAGGCGTAGTGTTGTAATATTACGCTTACCAAATCTTTCCTGTACCATCAGAGCTACCTGCTTGCCCACCTTGGTGCTGCCAGTGAAGGAGAGCAAATCAATTCGCTCATCTTTTGCCATTGCAGTGCTATACAAGACAATAAAGGAATATTTTCAGATAGTTGGAGAACAAGTAGAGCTAAAAAGCGACTGGGGAAGAACTCTTATTTATTACTAATAAGATCTATCATATTATCAACAATGGAATATCTGACACATGCTCTATTACATTCTTCATATCATTTTGCTCCTTGAGAAAATTCTTTTTTTTCTGTCTATACAGCACCAACAGAATGCCAAATGCTTTAGCATTCTACTCTGTGTAGATCCAGTGAATGTTACACACAGGAAAAAGGATATTTGATAGAATGGAGAGAGAACTATTGCAAAGAAAAAATGGAACTTGTTATTCATTCTCTGAACTCCATAAGCATTTTTGGGTAAGGCTACACAATCTCTTGAATTCAGTTTCAAAAAGTTTTTTGGAGTTCCCTGGACCATAAATGCAACATCTGCCAGCATTTCATTGCAGACACTATGTCAATTTCCATTACACACTGCTGCTTTCCCCAGCAGAGAAAAAATGTATCTGCTTCAATATGTTATTTTTTTTATTTCAATTATTTGTGTGTTGTCTACTCAAGCCACTATGGATGGCTTATAATACTACATCAAAAATACTCATAAAATCCAAAATCTTAAAAACTGTTAAATCTTAAAAAGTTCTATTGCTGTCATCTAAATTCACTTCCTCAAAAGCTTTATAAAATAGGAAGGACTTTAACTGCGTCCGAAAGAATAATGGATGGGTTACCCTAACCCTAGTGAATAAAATGTGTCATAGGAAGAGGCTGCCACTAAGAATATCATTTTCTGGGCTCCCATCTTTAATTTCATACAACTTGTTATCAAAAATGTTCACACTGTAGTAGCCAGCCTTTATTTTTTAAGAACAATGTGACAGAAACATTTTATGTAAGTCTATTATTATACTGATTCTTATACACAGAAGTCAGGTTAACTCTCAAATACAACTCTCATGTCTTAATTTCTTCCTCATTTTTCAAAATTTCCTAAAATGTTTCAGCTACATATATTATATGTATTATATTCAGCTACATATATTATATGTATTATACAATGCCACATATATTAATCAAAGTTTCAGAAAAGCAAACAGTCCTCTCCTGGGATTGTCAGAAAGACTATTCATGATAAAACTTCATTGATGGGATATAGTTTGTCAGTTCAAATTCATCTTCTTTTCAATACAGCTACATTTTCTAATCATTTTACCAGTGGGAACAGATTTGAACTGCAATTCTGCACTTTGGACTGCAGGATTTACACTACCAAACTATGTCCGTTGAGATTGCTATTTTCTTTTATAAAAGTGATCTCAAGTATCACCCTATACAACAATTTCCCTTTCTTAGGTTCTGCAAATAGTATGGAAAAAGGAGAGAGATTTCAGAAACAAACTGCCTTCCCTTTTACACCAGACCAAACTTCCAACCCATTTTTCTGTCCAGACCCAGAACAAAATGAACTTTTGGAGAAACACATGAATGCAATTAGTTTTCAGGAGAATTGGATAAAATTTCTAGATGAGCTGGAATCTGAACAAAAACCATGTGGGGGGAGAGCTCACTTTAGATAGGGGTATCCAACCTTGGCAACTTTAAGATCTTCATCTATGCTGGCTGAGGAATTCTGAGAGTTGAAGTCTACACATCTTAAAGTTGCCAAGGCTGGACATACCTGCTTTAAAATCTGTTAACTTTCTTGTTTTGAGGATAGAATTAATTTGGATTAATTAATTTGCTATTACTATCATGCTGCTCAGTTTCCAAGGTTCTCAGTAGTTCAATAAGAAGATTAAAAAGAACAGTCATCACAATATAACAGGATCCTCCACCATCTGTACCACCCATTGAGGTTGGTTAATCTTCATTGTCCCTGAAGTGCCATGTCTTCACAGCTCTCAGTTGCTCAACAGGAAGGAGATGATCTGGATACTTGGGGACAAGCTATTTTACAGATGGAATCTGTAGCCATCACCCTTTCTGCAGTGAATACACTTGTGAGAGTTCAGAACAGAAGCTGAGGGTTTGGAGAAGGAAAAGGATGTGTTTAAATGATGATGGCATTCCTTAAAAAGGTAGAATTGATTGCCAGAAACTCACTGCGTGTGTCAACATAAGCACAAAATCATGAAAAAGCACAAATAATTTATTTGGGGCAATAAAGCAAATTGTACTTAGTCAGAGACAGAAGGCAAAAGATGAATTAGAACTTGTCTAAGATCTACTCAATATGTAAAATATTGTACCTACCCAATATCTGCTCCACCGCAAGCTAGAGAGCAAATAGCACCAGGCAGCTTGTTAGTCTCCAGAACTTGTGAAATTATTCTGGTAACAAAATAAGACATTTGTTAGTGATATAATTTTTCCACTGTAAAAAATAAGTTTGAATAGATATCTAATAAAATTTATTCTGTCAATTTCATCTTGCAAGCATCTCTAGATATTGTTGAATATAACCCTTTTTCACAAGAAAGACAAGTGCTGCTTATTCCACTTTAAGAACAAGATTTGAATTTGAAGTATAAAATAGTCTTTACTTCTGGAAAAATTCTAATTAACTCAGAAAGCCAGACAATTTACAGCATATAATCAGTTCAAAGTAACCCTTTGAAGAATTTTGTTAAAGATTAACTTTAAATCACAGCTTGTTAAACAAGTAAGAGCAGATTAGATTCACATAATAGTACACTTTACAATTTAAAATGGCTGTGCCTGTATAACACACCAAGCCAAAACTAATAAACCACATTATGCTTTATGATGATGTTAAAATTAGTCACTGTCTCTTTTGTACGAGAATCAGTCATACTCCGAAGAATGAAATCGTAACATTCTCATTCTCTTTGCTTTTGTTGGTTAAGGGAGATCACAAGTCTGTGGTTATAATTGACACAGGTCTGCTGACAAGCAAAATGAAGAAATCGTGTGGCAGAAAGATGTCATACATGATCACTATCATATTCCCATCATTTACCAGAATTCCCATCCATTTACCCTCCTCCACATACTATTATAAACCTTATGAAGGCAGTCCCATGGATTCCCATCCATTTACCCTCCATTTTTCCAGAATTCACATCCATTTACCCTCCTCCACATACTATTATAAACCTTATGAAGGCAGTCCCATCCATTTACCATCAGAATTCCCATCCATTTACCCTCCTCCACATACTATTATAAACCTTATGAAGGCAGTCCCATGGCAGCAGACCACTACTATTTTCCACATCGCCTCATTATAGATTATTATAGATTCTTGATTAAGTCTAGAAAGTTTTCACAGAAAACTGTCACACATACTACTGGGTGCCAAGGTAGCCAACACAGAAAAAGTCAAGAAAATCAACAATCAGGCAAGCAGCTTCTTAAAATGATGTGGAAAACCACACAAAATTGAAATTGCACACAAGTCGCAACAACAACAAAAAGAACCTTACTTCGTAACAGCCACACTGGTGAGGGATGTTGTGGGCGCACCTTTCCTTTAGAAGGAAGGGGGAGGGAGATGTAAAGATTCTTAGAAATAGGAATAATCTAAATTAAAATGAATAATACATAGTATAAGACATATTGCTACATTTATTAAGCACTGAAAACTATGGAAGTATAGGATAGCCATAAAAAGTTCTTCTGAAGTCATAAAAGGCTTCTACGTGTCCTTATCCAAATTTTAAACAGCCCATTCCCATTTTAAGAACGCATCTCAGAAACCTACAGCAGGCTACTCAGCTGAGAGTTATACTGAACGGTTTGGCAAAAAAGCAGAAAAATTAACACATCATAAGAGTCTAATCTGAGTCATAGCAAAAAAAATAATTACATCTTTTCCCTTTATCTCATACATTTGACTAAAGGTCCTCTAGACTCTACCTATTATTGTTCTTATTTCTGGAACTATTCTTATGCGAAGAAAGTGCTTTTAACAGTATGTGGCTATTTGTTTCAAAAACCGATTAGCTGTTCTCTTGCAGAAACTGTCAGACTGACACAGAATATAAAAGATATCACCGTGCGGCTTATCCCACTCTTACAGCATTTATTCTTTCAACTCAATTCTTGAGCACAGACACCGTTCACAAACAGCACTTAAAACCACTGGATTTCAAAGCTTGGTACCAGTAGACAGCTTTGTGCATTCACCAACTTGACACAAAGTGTGAGGATGGTTTGCTTGCACTATTAACAATGACCCAAACTGCAATACCTTACGTATGGCAAACATGGGAAGCTATTTTTAAACCGGAGCAGCTAGAAATCTTGGGAAGTGCCTAATGATCAAGACTCATCAGGAGACAAGATGGGTAATTTGTGGCATGCCAAGTTCTCTTGGCAGCATAAATGCCTGGAGCTACACTATGTCAGCATGAAGGGATTCCCTTCTTGTTAGATAGAATAAAGAAACAACAGGATATGTTTACTGCAGTATTCACTGAGTAAGGTGAGGGATCAATGTCTTAGATTACTCTAATATAAAGCAATACTATCTAATATATATTAGTATTGAATATATTAACTAGTAAAGGAGATAAAAGCAATTTCCTGAGGACTGATTAACATGCACTTGCTTTGTACAACTAGCAGTTGTAACATCCCTTTTTTGTTTGTACCATTTACAAATGCCACATAATTACTGAATGTTTTTACAGGTGGTCCTCAACTTACCACCAATCATTTTAATGACCAGTCAAAATTACATTAACTCAGAAAGGGTGCTTTGTGGTCCCCTAAAGCATTTGCAACTGTTGTAAAATGCCCCCTCTCCACAGTCACACATGATGTAAAAGCTTGGCAATCTATTCATACTAACAGCGATTATTCCACATTTCTCACAAGAACAGGAATCAAATATTAATTGTCTTCCCTGTAGCACTGTCTTTGCTGCTAAAGATCTAATCAAATTCCAGAGAAATGAAAGTCTTACTCTTCATCAGGTGGGGTTAGCCTACAAAACTTTCTATCATGTTGACTTTTTATTAATTTTATTATATTAAGTGCACAAACATTTTTATAAAGTATGGAGATTGCCACTGAAAATGCTCAACCTGAAATCAGAAAAAATACCTTACCAGAGGCAGACGTTGCCACAGATCAGCGCAATTGCATTATTCCAGCCATAAACTGCAACAGGAAAATTAAAGGCTGTGATGATGCCGACTAATCCCAAAGGGTTCCATTGTTCTATTAAGACATGTCCAGGTCCTGAAAGTAAAAAACAATTTTGTTTGGCAAGCACAGGTTTATCTTTCTTTCCACTTATCTATCCCACTGTCCAAGAGATCAGGCATATACCTAAGTATCCAAACTTATTGTTACAATAATTCTTCTATTGTTAGGGCAAGTTACTAAAATTGGCCTCAGCTCATGTAGCACATTTATCTTAGTTAATAATCACAGAGAAATAGCCCTAAGATCAAACATTCCAAAGAAAGTCTTAATTCAATGATCAGGCCATATCCATTTGTATTTAAAATATGGTTTCCAAACACATCATAATGTGTTTTTATATCAGATCCATTCTCAAGTTTAAACTTTCTTTCCAAATAAGCATGCAAGTAATCCTCAAGTTATTATGTTCATTTGTTCAGCGATTGCTCAACAATTATGACACCACAAAATGGATTTATGACTAATACTCAAATTCCAGACTCCAGACACATAAAATCTGAGTGCTTGGCAACCAACTTGCACTTACGACCGATTGCAGCATCCTGAGGTCAAGTGATTGCAATTTGTGACCTTCCACGCTGGGCTTCCAACAAGCAAAGCAGTAGGAAAGCTGGCAGGGAAGGTCACAAGTCAGTCAGATAAGTCTTTTCCACTCAAGTCTTTCTTTGCTCACCATGTACTACATCCTCTTTCCCCCTTTTGCTTGCTCGCACACACCCTTGGCTTTGCATGTACACACCTTGCATCCTCTTTTCCTGGCCTCCCTGCACTCACATGTACCCCACACCCTCTTTTGCCATGCTCCTTGTGCTTGCACTAATTGTCACATGCATCCTACTGGATCTCCCCCACCCCTCTGTGATATACTCACACTCATTAACTAGAACTCCTTCCACTTCTCACATTTGGGGTTACAACAATCAGGATTGTTTAGATTGCCTTTGTGACTTCATTGCTAGGAACAATGCTGGTCCCAAGTGGAGTTGTAACTCAAGGACTACCTGTATATAAGGATACAGTGGTACCTCACAAGACGAGTAACTCACAAGACGTGAAACTCGCAGGACGAGCAAAAAAATTTAATCAAATT